>APFE030577100.1:189317-208207 GCA_000404065.3 Pinus taeda | reverse complement strand
TCTATTAGATATTTTCTCTTAGCATGTTTCATTTTTGTTGATATGAAATGGTAATGTAATGAAAACTTGATGCATATATCACACCAACACAACACAATAATGAGACAAAAATAGCAAATGTGACACAAATATGACAAAAACATGATTGAAATGTGCAATAAACAAAATGACACATGATTGAGTGTGTTATGAATAAAAAAAAAAGTAAAAATAATGATGATAATTGTAATAATGATTAGTTTATTAGTAATTAGTACTAAAAAGGCAATGTCTAAATGGGACATGACCTTTCATAAAGAAGTACCTACCTAGGGTATATACGTAGGCCCTCACTCTCATTTGTGACATCATATTTTCATTCATACATTTTGATATATATTCTTGTATCTTCAATGGAGATCTAAATATTCCAAGTCTTTTAGAGTGTTTAACCTATTATAATAAACATTGTTCGTTACATTGGTATAAGAGTTATTCGATCCTCTGGCCGCTCAACTGCTGCACAAAGCTAGTCTGATCTGGCCTTTGGCCATCAATCCATCATGATCGAAGAGTTTCACTATATAGTCTCTAGAGATTCTCCATCCTTCCATTGGCCTTTGGCCGATTAATTAAAAAAAGAGAGGAAATAAATATATATTAGAAAAAAAAAACATTATTATAGAAAAAAAAGACTAAATTATATATATTATATATATATATATATAATATATATATATAAAATGATTTAAAAAAGACATTATATAAAACTAGCAATTGTCCCAAAAGGTACAAAGAGAGGCCGATAGGATTAGTAAAAGGAAGAAACCTCTACAGATAGTCAAGCATATACAAAGTTTGCTAGTGACCAAGGCAATAACCACCATGACCATCCCGTACCAGCAGATTTCATACTAAAACAACAAAACCAAAACCAAACCATTCATAACAATATATTAAGTTTAAAACACGTTCATACTAAAAACTCAATAGATTATTGGCAACACACTTTATTTTTTTAAATAAAAAATAAATTACACCGTTTTACATGATAAATGAAAAGCGGAGAAATTTGTGAGTTGCAAATATTAAAACAAACCACTTACATTGCTGGTTGACACTACGACTAAAACATTAAATAATTGTAATATGCTTTTCCACATTGTAATTTAATATTTTAAAATAACCGCGCGTTATCTAATCTATTTCTATCTTCGACTTGTAAACTCAATAATTATTTCTAAAATTGCTATCCACTTGTACCAATATAAAACCACCTTAATTAATAATGATAACCCCTCGAGTGAAGGTCAGATCAACAATGGTTAATTTCAAATAAGAAAAAACATTATTTACTTAAACCATGAGTGTTGGAAAAGCATTATTTAAATAGATTATATAAACATTAACCATTCCGCAATATCAACATTATTTACTTGGATTATGTCAACATTTACCATTGCGTGTATTTTGAATTAAGAGACATTTTTATTTATTTATTTTATAGGTAAACATAGAATGCTTTAAGTTAAAAAATGCATAATCCCTTCAATGACCAATTGGAAGGTATCATAATACACACAAGGACAAAGGAATCCGAAATCCATTCAATGACCACTTGGCTGGTATCATAATATACACAAAAACTAGGAATCCCAAATTCCTAGATTTATTTAGCCCAACTGGGAAAACCATATAACCCAACCCACTTGGATCACTGCTGTGAACCAAAACAAAATCAACATCAAATACTACAAAAGAATCTACTGCTAAAAATTCTTGGGGATGATGAAGCAGCCAGTCATGACATGGGAAGACAACATAAAATTGGATCATCCTTTGTGATTTCAAAATGGAATTATTTATTTGCTCTTAAGAAGGTGGACACTGCAGTGCATAAGATACTTTTGTTTGGAAATGGAACTTTGCAATGCCTGCACATCATACCCAGCTGCTTCATGTCCCAAAATGCAGGGAAAGAGAGGAGTTTGGCCGTGCAACCAAAGCAGTATCAGTATCAGTCATTCCATTTCACTGCTAACAACAATATTTGTATGTGTTATACAATACAGTGCAGTTGGGGATGTGTAATTAATATCCTTCCTTCAAATTTTCTTGATGTTTAATGATAATTATTCATAGCATACGTTTTCTTCCCAGAAACTTGATGTTTAATGATAATTATTCATAGCATACCTTTGCTTCCCAGAAATAAAGGCCTGTATGACACAAGGCAGTATAATGCAATTTGATTCTCACTTCCATTGCTTGTGGAGGAGCCACTTACACTTCTTCAATCTTTAGAGGCTCCCCTGCACCCCATGCAACAACAGCTGTAACAAAAGTACAAATCAAAATATATCAGATTTCAAGAAGCATAAATTGCACACATACAGTTTGCATAAATGCAGTGTAACCCTGAAAATCAATTTTGCCATGAAATGATATACATGAAATAAAAAGAATGTGGCCGTGACTCCTTGCACTGAACTGAATTGAACTGAAGTAGTTATCTTTGCATTTGATAACCTGTCCTATAGTACAGCTCGCCATTAAAATATTTAAGCTTTTCAATCCACTTTACAGTTGATACCAACATTGAGTTGAAAGCAAAGCAAGACACTAGTTTATTTAAGGTGGATGCTTTAAGTAAAAAAATGCATAATCCCTTCAATGACCAATTGGAAGGTATCATAATACACACAAGAACAAAGGAATCCGAAATCCATTCAATGACCACTTGGATGGTATCATAATATACATAAAAACTAGGAACCCCAAATTCCCAGATTTATTTAGCCCAACTGGGAAAACCATATAATGCAACCCACTTGGATCACTGCTGTGAACCAAAACAAAATCAGCATCAAATACTTCAAAAGAATCTACCGCTAAAAATTCTTGGGGATGATGAAGCAGCCAGTCATGACATGGGAAGGCAACATAAAATTGGATCATCCTTTGTGATTTCAAAATGGAATTATTTATTTGCTCTTAAGAAGGTGGACACTGCAGTGCATAAGATACTTTTGTTTGGAAATGGAACTTTGCAATGCCTGCACATCATACCCAGCTCCTTCATGTCCCAAAATGCGGGGAAAGAGAGGATTTTGGTCCTGCAACCAAAGCAGTATCAGTATCAGTCATTCCATTTCACTGCTAACAACAATATTTGTATGTGTTATACAATACAGTGCAGTTGGAGATGTGTAATTAATATCCTTCCTTCAAATTTTCTTGATGTTTAATGATAATTATTCATAGCATACGTTTGCTTCCCAGAAACTTGATGTTTAATGATAATTATTCATAGCATACCTTTGCTTCCCAGAAATAAAGGCCTGCATGACACAAGGCAATATAATGCACTTTGATTCTCACTTCCATTGCCTGTGGAGGAGCCACTTCCACTTCTTCAATCTTCAGAGGCTCCCCTTCACCCCATGCAACAACAACTGTAACAAAAGTACAAATCAAAATATAACAGATTTCAAGAAGCATAAATTGCACACATACAGTTTGCATAAATGCAGCTTAACCCTGAAAATCAATTTTGCCATGAAATGATATACATGAAATAAAAAGGATGTGGCCATGACTCCTTGCACTGAACTGAACTGAACTGAAGTAGTTACCTTTTCATTTGATAACCTGTCCTGCAGTACAGCTCGCCATTAAAATATTTAAGCTTTTCAATCCACTTTACAGTTGATACCAGCATTGAGTTGAAAGCAAAGCAGGACACCAGTATATTTAAGGTGGATTCTTTAAGTAAAAAAATGCATAATCCCTTCAATGACCAATTGGAAGGTATCATAATACACACAAGAACAAAGGAATCCGAAATCCATTCAATGACCACTTGGCTGGTATCATAATATACACAAAAACTAGGAATCCCAAATTCCCAGATTTATTTAGCCCAACTGAGAAAACCATATAACGCAACCCACTTGGATCACTGCTGTGAACCAAAACAAAATCAGCATCAAATACTACAAAAGAATCTACTGCTAAAAATTCTTGGGGATGATGAAGTAGCCAGTCATGACATGGGAAGGCAGCATAAAACTGGATCATCCTTTGTGATTTCAAAATGGAATTATTTATTTGCTCTTAAGAAGGTGGACACTGCAGTGCATAAGATACTTTTGTTTGGAAATGGAACTTTTCAATGCCTGCACATCATTTGTACCAATTGAATGTCTTTGTTTAGGATCTTTAATTTGTATTTTGTTATGGATCATTGGAAACGAGTGTAACGGTTTGACATAAGCTACGCCAGAGGTATTATGATTAATGCAAATGTAAACTAAAAATGGTTCAAAATAAAAGTAGGATATAGTTCTCGAGTATGTGTATTCAAAAAATTATGTATACATATTCTTTTGACAGACAAGAATTCAACATCACATTGTGATGCATTTCCATCTCCTAAAAAATTTTGGGGCCCAACTATAGACTATACCTAACTACTCATTCCACCTTCAAAATCAGATGTTGTTAAAGGGGAAGATAAACAAACAGTACTGGAAATGGAATAATCATCTCCTTGGAGAATGTGCACATTCTGGCTCTTATATTCTACAGTTGACATCCGTCCAATTCTTTTTGGTACATTAGATTCAGTTGCACCCAAGCCATATGCTGGCATTGGCATACGGTTTAATTGCCATGAACCTGGAGTACAATCTTCTTATAGTACCATTGTTATAGTAGTAAATGGAAGCAATTATTAGGTAAGTATGAAGAACATAGAAAAAGATCAAGAAGACATTTTACAGGAAAGCATGACAATAAGCAGAGGGGTACCAATACCATATAAAACCTTTAATAGAGCAGCAATAATATGTCTTTGAAGGCATAAAAGTTGTATTAAAGCAAGTGAAACATTTACCATTGATGAGTGAACTAAACATTAGGAGCATGACTGTTGGAGAATGGGGAGAAGGAGTGGAAGAAATTGTATAGGCCATATACGTAGAAATGTTTATTCTCTAATGAAATGGAAGGTATACCTGTAATGACCATGTACAGGACTTGTTTATATAAATAAAGCAAACTGCACTATTAAGGTTTCAAAAAGTAATGGTGAAGGCAATATAGAGTGTCAAATAGAAATCAACACAATTGCAAATACTTGACTTAGACAGTAAATGAGAGCAAGTTCGTTAGCAAATTGAATAGAGCGGACATTGTCCATTGACCTCAAAATTATTTAAAAAAGAAACTTCGGAGTATATACAGGAAATTAGGAGGGGTTTTACAAAGAGGCACACATATTGTACTGTAATCACTATACTGGAAATATTAAATAACAATTATCTATCTTAAGATAAATAGAATATAAGCAATATAGTTTTTGCCTTGAGTCGGAACTACAATAAACAATGAACTTACTACCATATAAACAAGAAGAATGGCATGCCCAACATGCAAGGTTTGATTGTAGAACTATTTTAAACCAAGTGTTTAGCCATAAAATACCAAAATGCATATATGTATACTACAAGTAACCTGTTAAACCAATAGTACAAGAAAAGGATAACGCCCAACCTATTTACTAATTACATTCACAGCCATACAAAACTCAGTGGAGAATATAACCACTGTAAATTATGAAGAGAAATTTAAACACTGTAATTCCATGAATTGCATAAATGGATCCTAACAAAATGAAAACAAAACAACAGAGTTTGGTTTCGGCCAGAGTTTGGTTTCGGCCAGAGCTAAAATGCTCAACATCCATAATAATCTAAAAACCCTAAAGTCGACAGAGAAAAGTCACTCTACATATAGAGATGTGTTTGGTAAGTTATAACTAAACATATATACAATGAAAGTATTCATTGGCCTCTAAACATATGTACAATAAAAGAATTCTATCATATAGAGATGTAATTGAGAATGAGCAGCTAATCATATATGCATGATGGGCCATGGCATCGGCAACACCAGTGAGTGTTTATTGTGGTGCCATATTGTGCGAGTTGTTCCTGCAATTGATGGTGCATTTACCTGTGTGCATCCCTTTCATGGATGTGAATTGTTATCTTAAGTATTTTCCTTATTTTCTCTAACAACTTAATGGATGGGTGCAAACGGTAAAGTGGCAATGATTGTTGTGGCAAGATCCTTGTCTACATATCTTGTAACGTAAGTTCCTGTTGCTGAATTTCTTCGCAACACTCATACAACATTCGTAGGTAGCTTGTATCCATACCTGTTGCCATCCAAAAAGGAAACATTGTAAGTGACAATGAATATGTTTGACGATTTTGTTTGAATATTCAAAATAAAATAAACGATTCCAAACGAGTATAAAATCATATGAAACTAAATGTAATAGCAAGCAAATCTATGTGAAACTTGGTTATGTAGTGAGTGGTGTTTACCATGTGGGTAATTCTGGAAGACAGGTTGTACAATTGGCTAAAGAATATTATCTTGAATAGATTTTGATGCAAGGAATGATTCCTCTTGCTGTCTATGCTTAAGATATGGATTCTTGTGCATTTGTGCAATGCGTGAGAATGGGAATGTTGGATTGATGTGTATGTCTGCTAGTGACCACACTCTTGAAATTGTAGTGAATGTTAGCCCTTGGCGTTCTCTGGTGCCGATGTCCACTATTGCTTTGTCTAATGTCTTTCCTTGTGACTTGTGTATCGTTAAAGCCCATGCCATTTGAAGTGGTATCTGACGGCGTGTACCCCTTGTGATGGGAGAAATGGGTACATATGTTGGGTGTGAAATGTCCCACGGTGTTCCTCTGTATTGTCTAAAGTCGACAACCACAAAGGATGGTAATGCTGGGGGCTTTGAGCCAATCGAATAAAATATTGAGATGACCTTCCCAAGTGCGCCATTGACTAGGCCTGCATGTACCCATAAGTTGCTGGTGAGCATAAATTTTTGTTCATTGCATAAGAGCACTTTTGCAGGCACATGCTCATCTTCTGTTGTAGTAGGAGTTTTCTGCCTTTGTTGTTCCGCAGAGCAAAGCGCTACTGGAATGTTCAATTTTTTAAGCATTTTCTTATTATGCAAGACAACTGAGTTGTTTGTTGCGAATAGGTGCATGGATTCTTCGAATGTGCATTTCTCTTCATGTGTAAGAGACGAACTTGTTCTTGACATTAGGTGTTGCCAATCTTCAAGTGTAGATATTCCATTCCTAAGATTTGCAAGTAATTGCTGGAAAGCAACCTGGGACGGGCTAGCTCCTTGTTGACGAAAAACGGTTGAAAGTGTTATGAATATGTCAAAGCTGCACCAAAGTGCAGTTCCACGTGATGTCCCAACGTATAAAGGAATGTCTTTTACAAGTGGTAGTTGGCCTAAATCTCCGACAAGGATAATTGAGCGATTACCAAATGGTGCATTCCGATGAAGAGGGAATGCCTCTCTTAGACGATCGTCAATGCGAGAAAGCATTTTTGGACCAATAAAGCTCATTTCATCAATGAGGATGTATTCTACATGACGAAGTTGCTCTTGTAGGTGTAGGAGTGGTTGGCCTTCGAGAGGATGCATTGTCTGGATAGGGATACGGAGGGCAAAGTGAATTGAGAGGGCATTTATGTTGAAAGCTGCAACGCCGGTTGGTGCAAGTAACAATAAAGGGTTTTTGTTTGCTGGTGAGTTTCCCCAAATGCTTGGTGCAGACATTTAAACAAATGGGATTTTCCTGTGCCAGCTGTTCCTTGTATGATGATTTTGCGTGGGGGTTTTGGCGAAGGGGTTTTGAAGTGCGAAAAAATAGCGGTAAAAGCTATGTTTTGGGTAGGGGATAATGTATGATCATGGGGAAGGTTGGAAAAAGAATGATGTTGGTTTTGAATGGTTGAGCGGTTGAATTCAATGAAGTTTATGGCAGTTTCTTGCAAAGGGGGAGGGAGAGTATTTTGTGACCAATTGTGATTGACATCGAAGTCGCGGTAGCCAATCATGTCAAGGTCATCAATTGCAATATTTTAACCTGGGTGTAGTTGAGAGAGGATTTTCCATTCATTCATTTGCATGGAATCAGGGGGTGTGTGTGGGGTAGTTTGATCTTCAGTAGGTGGGCTTTGTGGGTTCTCGGTTTCTCGATGGACATGCCATGGTGTATATGTACCCTTTTTTTGTTCCCAGTGTGCAATAATTTCTCAATCAGTTGAACCAATATCATCAGGGAGTGTTCGGAAGGGGAAATACAAGAGTAATTCACTTCAGCAGAAGGTGGCATAAGAAGGGGAAGCAGAGGAAGGAATGACATTGTAACGGGGAAAGACATGTACAATCATTGGGGGGAATATGTGTTTCCATTGGTTTTTTCTCCGTTGGGCAGAATATGACCACGAGCGAGCAACTTCAAGGAGGGGAAGGGGTTCTAGTGAGGCAGGCCTGTGCATATATGCAACGATAAAGTTTGGTGTCGAACCAGGATTTTCAGTATCTTGTGAAACATGTTTGAAAACAACCCTGTTGACATTCAAAGAACGGAATGTACGACTGCAAAGAGAGAGAGGTAGCTTTTGTAACATATGGCATATTTCTTGTGCACCAATGTCTCTATCTGCAATGGTTTCTGTAAGGAGTTTTCGGATGACAGCACCAGTAGGTGCTTCTGGAAGGGAACTTTGTGATAGTCGTGATAGCATTTGACGGTAGCTCTCAGATCTTGTCTCTGGTTTTGTTGCATACTTTGAAATATATTTCAATACAGCATGGCGAGAAAGGACTGGTTGGCAATCAACATTTGCTCTCCAAATAGAGAGTAGATCGGCATTGTGAATAATCAATCTTTCATCATTGCGAGCAGGGACATAGGTTTTATGACCTTTATCATCAATGAAAAGCGAAGAAGTGGACTTCAATTCCCACGGTACTCCATATCGGCAACTAAGCACATTGTCTTTCTTATGAAGACAAGAAGATTCATGACACTTTGTATGATGTTGAACGCAGTTGACGAGCTCTGTATAGTCTTCAAACTGATTGGACGCAAATATTGTTGCTGTGTCAAGGAGACACGGGTTATGAATTGTTGATTGGTGAAGCGGAATATTTCGGTGTTCTGCCTGACGTGGATTCCAAGCAGTTACGTAGTGGTCGAAAAATTTCTGTGCATTAGCAACTTCTAATGCATTGTCCTAATCAAGTGTGTCCATGTCTGGTGCATTTTGTAGCCAGAGGAAGCCATGAATGTGTGTGGATCCTCTATGTTGCCATTCGTATCTGAATATAATATGAAGGTTACATTTGGTTAATACATATATATGCAATGTATAAATTAATGTAGAGGGAAATGGATATTAAATAATACCTGCACCAGTAGTCGGTTGCATAGAGGCCTTTTTGCAGGATTTCTTCAAGGAAAATTGTAAATCTATAATGCATATATTGGGCTGTTAGGTGTGGGTTTTTAATTATGTTTTGGATTTTCCATTGGAAGGGGTTGACTGAATTGGAAGGAACACTGGTGGGAATTATCATGTGCAAGTCATGCCATTTAGTATCAGTTGCGCTGAGAGTGAAGAAGAATTTTGGGCTTCCTATTTGCGTGATCATGTCAGTCAGCTCAGATTGTCGTTTGTTCTAGAAAGACCGTGTTCCTCGTAGAGCTGAACCGAACCGCATTATTTGCTCTGGTAATCTTGAATCTGGAGAGTCATGAAGACACTGGCGTAGGTCTGAAACCGTTGTTGGCAAGTTGTTCTCAATGTACTTCTTCACGAAAACACTAGCTGTTGCTTGGCTATGGTGGCGCATTAGAATGTTATAAAGATAGTAGCAGAATCTTGGGTGTTGGCCAAAGTGGTTATCATGGTAGTGCAGCAAGTGTAAAGCATATTCATGCATTTCAACTTTTGTAAGTCTTGGTTGCATGATCATTGCGGTGCCTGTAGGGAAGAGTGTGGGGAATGCCATGGCAAAGAGGCCAATGGTGTTGTATTCATTTATAGCAGTTAAATATATTGGAGGCCAATCGATAGAGCTTGTTGAATTTTTATGGGTCAAGTGCAAATAGTTACAAATGTGTTCACGCTCAGTACATGAATTTGGGAGTAATGGAACGAAAGAAGAGGGTTGGATTTCTAATGGAGGTAGCATGACATCAGGATTATAAGTAGAATCAATAGTGGTTTGATGGGGTTCAAAAGAGGAGGTGGTTACACTATGGAGAAGAGAAGAAATGTCTGTAGGGTGATCTGACAGCGCAGAAATTGCAGATGAATTGAATTGAACATCACGGTAGTAAGGGTCATATTTTATTTTGTATTCAAGGGCTGCAAGGACACGTGATTTGCAAACAAAGAATTCGTAAGCCTTTTCAGATGGATTTTGCCTTTTCACAATGAGGATGTCTAAGTCAGACAACATTCGGGGTAAGTATTTGGCGATAGTGGTGATGTCTTGAGGGAAACTAATTGTATGGCCACTATATTTGTATTGACCACCACGGGAATGAGTGACTTATAGAATGGGGTTGACACGTGTAATGAGCATTTCTTCAACTTGTGTTAATTGGTGAAGGACATAGGGTTGTTCTCTAGGGTCCATGTTGTTTAGTTCAAAAAAACGATTGGTAGATTTAGATGATGCACAACGAAAACAAGAGAGTCTGCCGTGGAAAAGCTTTGTTTTCATTCCTGGGTATGCTTCCTTGCATATTGTGCAAACATGCAAGGTAGAAAGTCCATCAATCCTTTCTCGAAAGTGACGGTGTTCTTCATTAAGGGGAGGGTTATATTGGATTTGATGAATGTGCGGTGGGTTGGTTTGTATAGGTGGGAGAGAATTTGAGGTGGGAAGGGATGTAGAGGAAGTAGTAGGGTTGTTGTGGTTTTCATAAAGTAGTGGACGACGTGCATTTATTCGATCCTTTTGTTGTGCATAAAGAATACGCCGCCGCTTGTTTTTGGTTGCAATTTGATTGTCTGTTGGCATATCTAAACAAGTACAAGTAATAATTGCTAGTTTTCATAAACAAGTAGTGCATGTTTGGTATCTCATTTTATTGGGTGTAAATCCATTGTGAAATTAAAACATTATATTTTGAACATAGAATTAATATTTTTTTTATTTCAACATCAGTGAAGGTAGGTAAATTAGGTAGAAGGAAAAACATGCAATTAGGAATGCTATGAAATCATATGTTATTTCGGCAACTATCATTGAGAGGAGAGAAACAAGATTAAAAATATTTCGTTCCCTTCTTCTTCAATTTTTTTTTGTTTGACATGTTTGAGCGATAAAATGAACAGCTTAGCAAGCAAGAAACGAACGAGAAACATATGTAGTAACTCTTTACAAATGTTGATATCTATATTATGTAAAATGTAAATGGCAAACATACATATTTTGGAATGACTAGAAGAGAGTATTTGCAGTGAAAGCTACAGGTTGCATCATAATAACATGGGTGTGTAATTTACAACAAGATGAGACAATTAGTTGTGTGGAAATGTTTGTTTATGTACAAACAGGCGCGGTAGAAGAAACCCTAAGAAACAACTCAAAGGCGGCGAACAATAGGTTGTTTTGAAGTGGACATTGCTTGAATGACAGTGAGTGCTTCCTTGCATGCAGAGGCATATTGAATTTCTTCTGAATTGATCACTATTGGTTGTAAGCGTTGAACACCGTTGAAGTAATCTGCTTTAATGGAAAGTGTTAGCTGGAAGCGGTGCCCTGAAATTTGGCCACAAATTTCCTGCAGATCAGTTGGTTCGATAGAAAGTAGGAACATGTCTTTTGCCGTGATGCCCATGAGCTCGTTCCCTGCATCATTGAAAACTGTGACGTTTTGTAGATTCCCCGTGTGGTCATGTAGCTCAATTTTAAGTTTGTAACGGTAGTCACATTTTGGGAAGTCACCGTTACATTTTGTACAATGCCAAAGATTGTTAGAATGCTCCACAACCTTCTTCATGCATTGTTTTCCATTGAAATCTAATGGACATGCTAGAAAGTAGAAGTCGTCCATATGAAGAGCAGTAATTGTTGCTCGAACTGAAACCCAGATTGCTTTATCAGAGGGCTACATGCCAGCAATTTCATGAAACGTCTTTCGTGGTAGGGCACGTTTCGAAGCAACACCATAGTTTCTACTCAAAGATGGAGAAGAAGAGCTATAGCCTGTTTCATGGAACCATGGATGTAGTTGGTGAGTTTCTTCAACTTGTGGATTTATTGTGAGAGTGCTTGTTGGTATCGTCCCTATTGTGGTGCCATTAAATTCAGATACGCGACCTCCTTTGATTGCAAGGATTGGTGGGTTGTCGAAAGAGTAGAATTCAGAAAGATTCTGTCCTATATAGTCACAATGGTCTCCCCATAATGTTACATCAATGCTAAAACCCGACTTGTCCTTTAATATGAGTGTTTTCCTTAATGTTTCACTTCCATCTTTTCGTCGAATTGTTGATGCAGGTGAAGTGGAGGTAACAACACCAATGACATCCACATTCGTATTTGGAGGTGCACTTTTTATTTCAACAATAGTCTTGAAGTGAAAGCTCTGGTAAGGAAACGTTGGATCATCTGTGGGACATGGATTGATAGTGGAAGCAGCAAACAAGTAAATTTCCCGTTTGTTCTTGAGGTGGTTGTAGTTTGGATTTTCTTCTCTCACTGTGCCATTTGAAACAATGTATAGTTGCGCAACTTGAATTAGATTGTAAAGAGATTCGGCCAGTTCGGCAAATGCAGAAAGGTGGCTCTATTATTTATCACGGTTGATAAGGTCAAATCCAAAAACTTTTCCTGAGCCTCGCACATTGTTGTACGCCTTCAATGATGTTTTTGCAGATGCCCTACCTTGGATTGACCAATATTTTCGGTAAGGGTTGAGTGCCGTGAATGGAATTGTTGTAGTTGTTGCCGTAGTTGGTGGAGTAACTACAGAGGGCAAGGTACCTTCAGCTGATGAAGAGCTAAATTGGGATGAAGCCGCTTGTGCATGTTGTAGCGTCGATGCGTCCTTCATCAGAGTGCATCACAACTTCAAGCTCAACCACTCGGATGGACCTTATGTAAACAAAAGAGAAATGAATTAATGAAGATTCCATTTTCCTTCTTTTAATGCAAAAAGCGTTTAGAAGGGAAAAAGTAAAAGAGGGTGATTTCAAATGGTGGGCCTTACGAGGAGTTTTGGAGCATTGTGCAAGCTACTTTTTTAAGCAAAATTATTGAGCCAATTTGGATGTCTCCAGATACAACTTGTGGGCCATATGCGGATGGTAGCAAAGTCTTATGTTGATGTGTTCCATCAGATAGAGTAATGTGGAAGTGCGAGGATGTTGTTTTTAATGAGGTAACAAAACCAACATCGATTATCTGAAGTAGTGGTTGAATCTCGGTGCAACCATTCAGCAATAGAGGAATGGAATTCATTGTCAAGGTTGTCTCCATAATATTAACAGGAGGTTTCTTTTTCCCGTGATAGGAGTACCTGCAATTCATCAATTTCACCACAACACAAAATTCTAGTCAAAGAAGATGTGATATGAATGCGGAATCTAATCTAACAAGGCTAACTTTTGATGGTGAAACAATAATAAGGGCACAACCTACACGGGGAGGAGAATAACCTCTCATATTAACCACCCAAGGTAGACCACATTAACAAAATGCTTGTTATTTGATTCAGTGACAAGGTACATATTGTGCAAATTCGGAAGTACCTCAAGTGACTCAAAGATCCTTACAGTCTTACGGTACCGTCAAAACATCAATGAAATAGGAACATTTCCTAGCCATTCCTAATACTGATCCTACACATTAAGAGATGTGGTTCAATCAAGGCAATTGCCATGTATTTCGCTCACTTAATTTACCCTTTGCAGACCCTTTTTAGAGGCTGACTGGACTCCTTATGGCTTTGTAATAATTTTTTATAAGTGGTTCATATTAGTAGGCCTTGGAGGCATCGACATAAAGTGCCCACACTTAGGGCAGGCAGTGTGAGACCCATCACTTGGAAGCAGTGTGCTTCTTTTGTGAATCTTGTGCATAATTCATGATATATTAACTATTTTCTGAACAATGCACAATTTTTTTTTTTTTAATATGCTATATTCAGGTGTACTCACTGTGCTTGTGCATTTTTGCACATTATAGGGAATCACTTTCATTAAATGCATGTTGAATAGCAGCCATTGCATATAATGAACACGCTATTCAAACACTATGTATAGCTATTGAACTTGAAAGTTCACACATTCCTTCAGTCCAGGCATCTAGAAGAACTATCTGGGGCCAAGCTCATGTTTGTAATAAGAGCTATCTAGGTCCTCCCTCTTATCAGAAACAGGACCCTGAAAATAGCATCCAGACCATAACAACAATCAGATTCAATCAGTCACACAACTGTGGCCAGATTGCAGACTATCATGGGCAGTTTCTATTTATTTGCAGCCTGACCAACCCATCTAAATGCAACGATCTGCAAAAAGAGGAGTAATTCAATTCCCATTTTCTTTTCGTACAAAATTACAAAGAGGCAAATGGAGTATGATGTGCAAGGGGAAAGAATGTGGGCAATTTCGATATAATTTTAGCCTTACCAACCCATGTAATTTCATGGATTGCAAGGAAGGGCTTTGAATGACCTCGCCTCCTACCTATCCTTAGGTGTGCACAATCAAAATTTTCTCTGAAAATGTGTGCTCACACCATGTTTTGTCTAGTATTATTGTTAGTATGTCAGTTTCTTAAGCAGCACACATGCAGAATTCAGAGTAGAATGACATGGATAGACCTCCACAATATTTTTTGGATAATTTATACTTGTCTGTGCACTCTAGGGTATGTCTGCCTAAAACTATATATTTCTTGTAAACCTACGCTTATGGTTTAACCACAGTTTTTTAGAATATAAATTAGTGACAAGGTACATATTGTGCAAATTCAGAAGTACCTCAAGCGACTTAAAGATCCTTGTAGTCTTACAGTACCGTCAAAACATCAATGAAATAGGAACATTTGCCAACCATTCCTAATACTGATCCTACCCATTAAGAGATGTGGTTCAATCAAGGCAATTGCCATGTATTTCGCTCACTTAATTTACCCTTTGCAGACCCTTTTTAAAGGCTGACTGGACTCCTTATGGCTTTGTAATAATTTTTTATAAGTGGTTCATATTAGTAGCCCTTGGAGGCATCGACATAAAGTGCCCACACTTAGGGCAGGTAGTGTGAGACCCATCACTTGGAAGCAGTGTGCTTCTTTTGTGAATCTTGTGCATAATTCATGATATATTAACTATTTTCTGAACAATGCACATTTTTTTTTTTTTTAATATGCTATATTCGGGTGTACTCACTGTGCTTGTGCATTTTTGCACATTATAGGGAATCGCTTTCATTAAATATATGTTGAATAGCAGCCATTGCATATAACGAACACGCTATTCAAACACTATGTATAGCTATTGAATCTAAAAGTTCAAACATTCCTTCAGTCCAGGCATCTAGAAGAACTATCTGGGGCCAAGCTCATGTTTGTAATAACAGCTATCTGGGTCCTCCCTCTTGTCAGAAACAAGACCCTGAAAACAACATCTAGACCATAACAACAGTTAGATTCCATCACTCACACAACTGTGGCCAGATTGCAGACTATCATGGGCAGTTTCTATTTATTTGCAGCCTGACCAACCCATCTAAATGCAACTATCTGCAGAAAGAGGAGTAATTCAATTCCCATTTTCTTTTCGTACAAAGTTACAAAGAGGCAAATGGAGTATGATGTGCAAGGGGAAAGAATGTGGGCAGTTTCGATATAATTTTAGCCTTACCAACCCATGTAATTTCATGGACTGCAAGGAAGGGCTTTGAATGACCTCACCTCCTACCTATCCTTAGGTGTGCACAATCAAAATTTTCTCTTAAAATGTGTGCTCATACCATGTTTTGTCTAATAGTATTGTTAGTATGTCAGTTTCTTAAGCAGCACACATGCATAATTCAGAGTAGAATGACATGGATAGGCCTCCACAATATTTTTTGGATAATTTATACTTCTCTGTGCACTCTAGGGTATGTCTGCCTAAAACTATATATTTCTTGTAAACCTACGCTTATGGTTTAGCCACAGTTTTTTAGAATATAAATTTTAATTGTTTTTTGTGCAAAAAAAGAGCAAGTTTAACACAAAGAAACTATATAGAAGATTGTGTGTTTGTAAAAGATGTTAGAACCTGAAAGGTACTGATCAAATCAAAATGACAGGTCTTAAATATAAACCAAAATATGCAGAATCCGGAAAGGTATCTCAAAGTCTTGTTGATTCCATACTTTAATTTCTTTGATTATTTTGTCATTTTATGCTCCCTTTTCTTCAATCTCACGCTGATTGATGATCCTTGATACTGCTTCCCTTAAAGTTTTTGGATTTGGTAAATTAAATTCCTCAACAATATCATAGTCATAATCCAAAATCTCATTGCAAAGTTGGATGATACTTTTAATCCATTCTTGAATTTTTGTAAAATCATATTTTCTTTTCCCTAATGAGACAAACATAAGTTTTACATTTTTCTTCGGAACCTTTTCAATATTTTCTGGGTTGAACTGTTTTTCCCAATCCAGGATTAAGATGAATCTTTGCTTGATATTCTTGTCTTGTACCATTAGAGACTCAATCATGTCACTTAGATGAACAATATATTGATAATATCTATATATTTTGTCTAGCTGCATATAAAACTTAATCTGATTCTTTTGTAGTAATTAATTAACCTGCAAGGCCTGTTGTTTGAACATAATCATACTTTGACCAACTTCCTATTTTTTCTTACATGCAACTGAAGAGTTTCAACCTGTTGTTTTAATGCGGAAGAGATTATCTCTATTTTACTTTCATCTTCTTCATTTAAAATTCTGATCTAATCCTCATTATCGTTTCTTATATTTGCAACTTGTTGAGCATATTTGCTCTTCATTTATGCCAATTTATTCTATGATTCATTTTAACAATTTAACCTCTCTGTATTGAAATCCTCCACTAACTATTGTTGAGATATTGAAAAACCTTCTCTGAGAGTGGCATAATGTGTTTGCCACTATTCTTCATTAAATATTCTACTTTTCTTTAATTCAACTTCCAGTTCTTTGATTCTCTGAACTTTCTGATCATAATCAATAGAAAGCCCACTCACTACATTTTGTTGGTAATAAAAAAAGGAACCAAGAGCTTGAGTGGATTCTTGAACTTTTTCCTTCGGATCGCCAATAGCCTACCAACTAAACTTTGATACTATTTCAATATCATCCAATTTTGTTTCCCTGGTCCTTTTCACAACCAATTTGGTTTGAGAATTTTAATAGTTAGTGAGAGATGACACTGTGTCAACTTCAAATAATGGTTTGAAAATATATACTATTAGTGCAATACTAGTTGAAAAAGGTGTTACTAAAACATTTGGAGATAAATCTTCAGAGAATACTCTGGAGTTTGGAAAGACTTCAAAGCTATTTTATAGTTTTCTGGCACTGTTGGTGTTGAAGTAAGTTAAATTTCTTTATTGATACTGTTTGCAACTTTTTGAACATCCTTAATCTCTTTAACTGATTCTTTTTCTTCTTCCACCTAGGCAGTATCCTGTCTTGATTATATTTCCAACTGATTTGTTTGTTATGGTGAGTCAACATCAATAATTAGTGTCTCCTGTGTACGAGTGGTTTACTTTTGAACCAACTTTGTTTATGTAGTAAGACACTCCTCAAGAGGACCTTCTTCCTTTTTTCCTTACACCTCATTTGATTTCCCTATCATGTTGTTGTTTGCAAAGGGTAAATTAAGTGAGCGAAATACATGCCAAGGCATATCTTGAAATCTTAGATTTAAGTGTTGTATCAGACAGGGTTTACCATGATGTAAGAGTCCAAAATCTCCGCGCTCCTTGAATATATATTGAGATGGAGATTCTTGTATTTTGAATATATTGAGCCGGCCCATAACGATTGGTTAAAGAAACACAAAATGATTACACAGGCACAAGTCCGCCTACAGGGGAATGTAAAAGTATGGGGCTTATGCTTCCCGTTTAGGGGCTTCAGACGACCGGTCTGGACAGTGGGATTGGAAACTAAATTACAAGTGAGTTGTTTTGAAATAACAGAGCCGAGGATATATCCGTCATTCTGTCGCTGTTGGGAGAAGATAATAACACTGATAATGATAACAATTCGGGGCAGCATATATGTGCAAGGAAAGCCGAGCCATCCATATAAAAAAATTCATAAGCCTATCATTAATGAAGTCCAGCAAATCCCTAGGAAGCAAAACAGGACTGAGAGAGATGATATGGCAAGGAAAGGGAAACAAAGTAGTTGAAGAAGGACTGACCTGGAAGAAATGATGTTGTGCAGATGTATTCTAAACACAGCTCCGGCTCACGATTTCCAGCTCCGTTCGTGAGATTGTCAAACCAAGCTCCTCTGTCAGTTTGAACACTGCTATACTTTGTGAGATTGTCAAACAGGGCTGTCTGTTTGTCGATGAAGTTTGATCCAAGAAGGTTGCCGGTAAGGTCATGGAAGCACGGAAACCGCAGAACAGGGTTTCCAAAGCACAAATTTGTTGATCGTGCATCGCAGAACAGGGGTTTCAAGCCACGAATGTGTGCACCGCAAAACAGGGACCACATCACTGGGTTTTGGAGAGAGTTGAGCAATAATGCCACCCAGCAATAATGCTACCAAACAGACGGAAAGCAGGAAGTTCTTGGCGCTGAGAATAAACATAAATCACGATAGATGCTACCAAACGGACGGAAAGCAAGAAGTTCTCGGCGCTGAGAATAAACATAAATCACGACAGATGCCCGTCGAATATGGATGCCAGGTGTCGACTTGAGAATGAAAAAAACGACGAAAATCTGTTTCAAAAGAAAACCTATCGACCTAAATATAATT
>APFE030577100.1:137200-176800 GCA_000404065.3 Pinus taeda | reverse complement strand
AGTCAAAGGTAATATCTTCGAGGTTTTGCATTTTCTTGCAATGACTCAAGATAATTTGAGTAAGTGGGATAAAGTGCCTTGAGAAAAGATATCAGAGGAATATCCAGTTCAACATTAGTGACTTTAATATCATGCATTATAGATTTTACTTCTGATGCAAGAGCAAGAGGATCATTATTTTGTAATTCAAGGGTGAAGAGTTTAATCATGAGTTGAAAAACATCAAGTGCAGAGTGTGAGTCATAGAGTTCCTTCAGTTTTTGTAAGGCTTTGAAAGCATTTGAAAATGGTGAAATATGGCGACTCACCTCTTCATTTACTGATGCTATGATCAATGCATAAGCCTTGCTGTTCTTATTTTCCCAAATGATGAATTCTTTGTCTGAGGTAGGCTTTTCTGGCTCTTTGTCTCCGTCTCCAACACACACTCCTTTCCATAGCTCATTAAAAATGAGAGTGTGTTTTATTTTCTGCGACCATTCAAGATAATTATCCTTCCCATTGAGAACCACTCCCACAATAGATATTAATGAATGCATTGTTAAACCTGTGTACTGTGGAAAAAAATACTTCTGCTGCAAAATTTTACTCCTAAAAAATTTCTGATTTTGATATATGAAGACAAAGGTATTGTGTGGGGAAGGTGGTATTTGGGGACGATGTTATTGAAGGGTGGGTTATGGAGAGGCACATGCGCTATGGGAGGAGTTAACTATGATAGCAATGCATTATGATATCAAAAGGGAAATGCAGTTGAAAGAATCCAACAAGTTTGTTTGGTGCAAGACTTCCTGAGTTGCAACAGGTTTAACAACAAATTACACAGAACCCCAAGATGATTCGTGAAATGATGAATATGCCTACCATTCAGAACCTTATGAACAACCTCGATTTGATGTGAAACTTGATTATGAGTAATCCGCAGATGCGAGAAATTATTGATAGGAACCCAGACCTTGCACACAAACTCAATGATCCTGGCACTCTTAGACAAACTTTGTATGCAGCAAGGAATCCTGAAATCATGCGAGAGATGATGAGAAATATTGAAGGCTTTAACATGCTCTGTCGTATGTATGAAACAGTTCAAGAGCCATTTCTCAATGCGACAACAATGGGAGGTGATAGTGGGAATGACTTGGGCTCTAATCCTTTTGCTGCTCTGTTTAGATAGTGTTATATTGAAGCAGATTCACATATACCAAGGGCCGAGGTATGGACTGTGTATGGAGGAGGTTCGTGGAGGTATTGATGAGCAGTCGTATGGGAGCAGCGTTCAAAACTAGGAGGCCTTTAAATTAGAGCTGGTTGATATATTGCAGTTATGATACCATATATATCGCAGTTACGATATCATATATATCGGGTATGGAAATTGGTGGGGTGACCGCAGAAAAGGATGAGTGTTTTGTATGCAGGTATCGAGCAGCAACAGGAGCAGCGTAGCAGAGAAGGCAACACTACAAAAACGTTCAAGTCAACGAATAACATGTCACAGGAAATAATTTTTGTTGATTAAACTGTTAGACCAGTGGAAGCATTAGCGTCAGAGCTGCCAGGCTTAACCAGAATGGTATATCTAATGAGTAGAAGAGCCTGAACAAAGAGGAGTTACAAAGGTGTATGTAGAATGCCTAAACCTAGAGACCTGAGCTCTGATACCATGTTAGACTAGGAGGTAACTCCTTAAATCAAATCATGTTATTCATTCAGGTTGTTCATTATTATATACAAGAGGGAGTGACTGTTCAGTTCATCTCCCGATGACTCTCCATCTTCTCTATTATTTATTTACACTAATTACAATTGTTCACCCAATCCCTATGATTAGGTGTCAACAACAATTTATAAATCTATTGGTATTAGAGTAACTTTTGTTTTGGGTTTATAGAAAGTCTCAAGATCTAATTCATGTGAGAAATAATTATTAAAACCCTATCCACAGTGAATGAGTAAAGTATTAACAATCAATAGGATGAATTGGAGGAGATATTTTTAAATATAGAAGCATAAGTCACTAACATTTCTCACAACATAACCATATTCATGGTAGCTCTATGGGAAAATTTAGTACCATCTGAGGATTTTGGTAGCTCTAACTTGGAAGTTCGATCAAATGAGAAAAATAGAGATAATGAAGAACCAAAAAATGAGTATAAAAAAGAGTTGGAGAAAGAGAGACCAAGTTCCAATTCCATCACTTTTGAGAATCTCTATTTAAAGTAAATAAAAAATGGACTTAAAATCCTATCAAGATGAGAATGGTGTTATAAATGTAAATCTATGGTTGCAATAGCTAGAAGTCTATTTTAGTGTTCACAGGAGAAGAGAAAAATATTTCAGTTTCCTTACTAAAGTGAGAGGGCCATGCCCAAAATTGGCAGGAAATTCAAATAAGATACTTATGTTAGAGGTTGTTCCCCCAATAACTAAGTGGGAGTTGTTTAAAATTGTCATTAAGTCCTAGTTATACCCTATCGGGTACAAAGAGGACCAATGGATCCTTTGTCATTGCTTTTAGTAGAAGAAAGGGTAGATTTTGTAATAGTACAAAAAAGAGTTCCAAAAACAAGCCATTATGTTGGTTATATCTCTTAGGAACTTGGATATTCTCCTCAAGTTATTAGGAGGTCTACATAAGCAATTTAGGAAGGAAAGTGATGCTATTTAAACCTAGAATTTTCTATGAGGCATGTGTGCAAGAAAAAAATATAGATAATATGGATAAGTATGAAAGGTAACCAAGTGGTTCCAAGAAGAAAAACCACTAAATTGCTTCAAAGGAGGGAAAGAAGACAACATACACCATGCATTAGTGCAAGGATCCAATGGATTGTTATAACCATTGTAAGATTATTATCCACACTAAATATAAGTGTTGGAAGCACATCTAAAGCTAAATCCAAAGCAAC
Organism: Pinus taeda; assembly: GCA_000404065.3. Lineage (NCBI taxonomy): Eukaryota > Viridiplantae > Streptophyta > Pinopsida > Pinales > Pinaceae > Pinus > Pinus taeda. Next base: position 173,888 of record APFE030577100.1, on the reverse strand, counting down.
ATAAGAAGGATTCCAAGAAGAATAACATGCAAGTCATGGATTTAGGAAACCAAGTAGGGTGTAGCTTGAATGGAGGTAGGCCCCGATAAAGCATGTGTGAGTGAAGTAATTGAACTAAAAGAGAAAGAAGAAGTGAAAGATGTCAGTTTTGTTTGCATGTTGTGAATCTAGTGACAATGAGATCTATTGTGATGACACAATAGGCACACCATTCATCCATTTTCCTTCCTTTTTGTATCTTAAATGATCAACAATACTAGATGCATTGGTTTGGTCCAATACCTCATACAAAGAGAGTAGAGCTCACCCATTTTCCAATGATATGATCAAGAAAAGGTCCCCATCTCTTTTAAATCTTCTCTTTCATGCCTTCCCTTTTCCAAGTGGCTTATGAAAGATGCACTTTACATTCCATTCATTAGGGATTGCTATGACAGTGGTAGTTATTTCAAGTACAATTACCACTTAAGGCCACTTTTACCTAGTTGTTATTTAAATAATATTTTGAATAATAAGATAAAAATATTGTTTGCAATATCATACAAAAGGAGGTGAATCTATGTAGCCTCCATCCTAGTGGAGAAAAGGAGATGGATAAAATATTCCATATTAAGATCCTAGTAAATAAGACAAAGGTGGATACTTTATTAATTTCCTATTCATATGAAAACCTCGTAGCAAAAGATATAGTTGATAGGATTGGATTATAATTTCATGACCATTCCCACCCACATCTATTGGATCAAAGAATAAGAATGCAAAGCCTAGGTCCAATAAGTAGTGTAAGATCAAAATTGTTATAAGTGCAAACTATATTGATGAAATGGAGGTAGACTTAGTACCACTTAATGTGAATAATGCAGTGTTTGGAATCCCCTAATGTACATAAGGGATGAAATATTTGGAAGAAGATAAAACCAATATCACCTCATCAAGGGTGGGAATTCCTTCATCATCAATGCACATAAAGGTAAATCCAAGATTTATTTAAGAATTACTAACCAAGACAAGAAATTAATTAATTTTAGTAGTAAGTCTATAGTACTTTTCTTAAAAGAGAATCAACTATGAGATGAATCATTAAACGTAAATGCATCTTTGGAGAGATGTAGTAAACAACAAAAACATTATTATGAGGAGATTTTGTAGGTGTACAAAGAAGTTTTCTAGGAACCTAAAGGGTTACCACCTTAGAAGGAAGTGAATCATGAAACACTATGGTCACCTCGCTTCCCATTGCCAAACATTGAGCTATATATAGAGTTTATCCTAGAAGGAGATGACGCGAATGTAGTAGCTTTTGGAGCCATGCATAATTCAATAAAGTAATTGATCCGTAAATTTAACTTTCATGGATATTCCACTTGACAATTCATCACAATAGATCTGATAAAATATATTGAAAATTGGAAATTTATAATATTAGGATTATTTTCCTTATATTCCTAGGTTTTAAATTATTTTTTCACTTATGCATGCAATATGCTAATGCTGAAATAGAGAGAAGTGAAAAATATAAACTCAAACCAAAATGGCAAAATATATCATTTGGCAAACCCTTACAAGAGTAAACACGACTGGAAGGTTTACTTTGCTTCCACTTTCCCTGAATGGAAATTTATGCAAGTACAAAGAAGTGAGACCTATGACCCATGGGATGCTATAAAATACAAATCCTCTATTCTTTTTCTCTCTCTTTATCAACTCTCAGATACTATGTCTGTGGAATAGAATGCACTTGAAGAGAATGGAATTCCTTTCCCTCTAGTAGCCTTGTTATACCACAACTTAATAGCCTATTAGTGGTTAAGTTTGAATCCTTCAACTCTTAACTAGCATTAAAATATTGGTCCTTATAAAGCCTTCTTCATCATGATCACATGGCTAGGCCCTTCACAATGATTAATGGGGATGATGTTAGAACCTCTCAAATCATGGTGCACAAAACAAGAGGGTCAACTTTTGGGTGGAATAACTTTTGCATACATACTACATTTCAAGTCTTGCTTGCACCATCACAAAGATATATGAGTGTAGAATAATGAAAGGGTATTTTACAAGGATTCAAATATTATGCCTATTTTTAGTATTACAAGAGACTATTATTTTTCAAAAAGTCATACATATAGAATGTCAGAAAATATCAATAAAAAACATGTAATTTAGTATGAAAATTGGTAATTTTTTGGAAAATATTTTCCATTTAATTATATATATATATATATATAGAGAGAATAGGTGATTTTTTTTTCTCGAGAAAATGTCAAAAAGTAGCCAATTAGCGAAATTTTGTCCCTGAAATTTTCCCTAGAGACATTGGGTCTCTTACAATCTAGAGTTTTTGGACCCCGATTTTTTTTAGGAAATGCCTCAAATTGTCTCTAAAAGGTTTGAAACCCTAATTTTCAAAATAGGGACCCATTGGTAAAAATGGCCTTGTGAGTTGATTCCTCTATTTTTTGTTGAATAATGTGTTGTCATTGATGTAGAATTTAGAGGGAGATACAAGATGAACATGAGACCCAAGATGGATACATGTCAAAGCTAGGGGGATAACTAAAATCAACACATATCAAAGTTAGCGGGAGACCTAAGTTAGATGCATGCCCATGTTAGGGCCAGACCAATACTGAAATTATCCTAAATTAGAGGAAGAATGGATCTTCTTGAGTTAGGGGAAGAATGGATCCAATTCTAGGAGTATATTTTATTAGTCAACCCCTTAAGAAAGTTCTAAATCTCTATAAAAAACAAGTTGGGTGAGTGCAATTAAAGGGGTGTGTGCATAGTGGTGTGATCTAACGCAAGCAAGAAGAAATGTAATCTAAGGAAAGAAAAAATAAGGGTGAGAAGCAGAAAAATAGAGGAACATAGGAGAAAATGAGAAAAATAGGAGTATATGTGGTTATAATATGAAGAGTGAAGGTGAGGAAATTTGAGGTACAAAGAAGCAAGATGATCTATGTAAAGATATAAACTCTCTTGGGACAAAACCATACTAGTGGAAAGGTGAAAATAGGTAATATATTGAATTTATCAAAAAACAAAAAACTTCATTGTAACATGAGATAGCTTGCAAATTGCATTATTTTGAACCACCTCCATACGGCAGTGTACGAAAATTTTTACTATCAATTGAAATATGTTTATCCCATGTTGGTGAAGACAGTCTTCAAATTCATTTGAAGTGTATTATTTTCCATTATCAGTGCGAATAGAGCCAATATGAGATTGTGCACCAGTTTCAATCCATGTATGAAAGTTCTTGAATGTTTGAAAAGCATCAGATTTGTTCTTCAATAAATAAACCCAACACATTCTGATGTAGTCATCAATAAATGTCATCATATATTTATTTCCATTTGCAGAAAGAACAGTCATTGGACAATGTTGATGGAGCAGCATACTTTGCAGACAAATCAAAACTCAAGCCATCAGGGCTTGGCACAATCAGGCTTAAATTGCCTAGTCTTCTAGACTTTCTTCTGCATCATGTTCTATATCTCCCACAACTGAGGAGAAACTTGTCTGGAAGACCAGGCAATTTAAGCCTGATTGTGCCAAGCCCTGATGGCTGAGTTTTGATTTGTTTGCAAAGTATACTGCTCCATCAACATTGTCAGTAAATTCTTCAAAAAAATCTCTTCTAAAAGTCATGTGGCAAGTTGCTCCTGAATCAAGCAACCAATCATTTTTCCAAGAAGCAATTGAAGCATTAAATAAGCTTTCATTTACTCCATTATTACAGTGTGCCATAACATTGTGAGCGGATTCAAAAAACACAAAATTTCATTGTAACATGAGATAGCTTGCAAATTTCCTTATTTCGAACCACTTCCATACGACAGTGTACGAAAAATTCTCTATCAATTGAAATATGTTTATCGAACCCTTGGCTTATTGAAATATTTATATAAGGCAATGTACACAAATTATTCAATATGTGATATATGTTAGCTCTTGGTTAAGGTGTAGCACATAAGGTCCAAAGGTCCTTGGAATATCACCATATCATAACTTTTCTAAAAGTGATAGAGTTTTGGATCCAATGATATCTTGTTACAAGGTTAAGCACCAGGTCACAAGCCCTAGTCATGACAGTGCTAAGGTGTAGCACCTAAGGGATTAAGCCTTTGACTAATCAACATATTTCCCTACGTTGTAACTTTTAAAGTTCATATTGCATTTAGGAGAAGTCCAAGGTAATTTTCCACAAGTACAAAAATCAAATTTTATTAATCCATCATTATTTCGACCATTTCCATTTTTACGTCAACCATCATGCAAGTTATAGAGAACATTGCAGGGTCATTATGGATCAATGGTTGAAAAGTCATATTAGGAACCTTGGAGTGTTCGATGGATAATGAAGGGGGGTCTAAAATCATGCTTGAGTGGTAAATCACTAGACACACATCACTAAAATAGTTGTCACCCCCTTGGCCTTGGATTTTTGAAATAGCTGCCCATCCCCCCTTGATACCATTTGGTGACGTTAGCTGTGGGACCATCATTGAAAAATGGAGGGTCACATCGAACAACTGTGAAGGTGAAGCAACAGACAACTAAAGTAGTAATTGGTCAAGATGGTAGAATATTGTTGGTCCATGTGTCATAAGCATTAGAACGACGTCAACAATAATTAATAAGAAGGAATTAAGTTGTACTTTTCAAAATTAAATGTATTTGTCCAATCGAACTATGCCACATGTTTAAAAATGGATGGAATGAACATTAAAGGGAAAAAAAGCTTATTTTGTCTTATTCTACTTGAGCAAACTATGTAATTTGTCTCTGTAGCCATTTTACACATCGAACAATAAGATACCATTGAGTAAAGTATGAATCTTTTGATCCATTTATTTCAAGTAAATATGAAGATCATAGTGAAAAACTCGAATCCTTAGACTCTTCCCGACCTGTAAATTTTGAAGATATACCATTAATATACTAGGAAGAAAATTCCCATGCCAAAACCATAGTGAATTTGACTTGTACGAGTTTAGGGAGTGGGATTTTAACAATTCCAATACTAGTAGGACATGTGCTTGGTTTGGGAGTCTTATTTAGCACAATTTATTATTCCCCAAGCCTACTCTGACCCTAAATTCATCTCTTAGTGTGTTGAGCATTATCTACTTAGAAATCAAGCCATTGTATTTAAGAATGGAGTTTTCATGTTCCATATTCACTCGTCATCTATTCAGGAAATGTTGAAGATTGTAATGCCTAGTCAAACACGACCATTGAATGAACATTTCTTGAGCCAAAGTTACAATGAGTTGACTTTTGAGGAAAAGGAAATTGTTCTTGAGTCTTTCTTACCTTTGAATGCCTATTTACTAGAAAATTCCTCTCCATGCCCTTCAAATATATTCCTTAGAATGTCTAGATAAATCATATCGATGGCTAATTATTTTCTTGGATGTGATGATTACCTGTCAATAGATGATACCATATTAGGGTTTTTAACTTCTATTTCACCTACCAATGAGTCATTTTCCAAATTTCATTTCTGTCAATATTTGGTAGATGTCATTAATGTCTAGTTATACCACTATGGTATGACTAAGTCTTTTAGATACCAATCTATCCTTGTGTATCTTTTTCTTTACTTTCAGGTTGACAATTTCACAAACCTACATCTACAAAATCAAGATCAGAATGGAAATGTTATCTCCGTTATTTATTATAAAGAATTCCCAAATTTTGGGTTTTGGTGAGTCTACCAATCATTTTTCATCAGTTGCATATCAATTACTATTTCATGAATTCCCCCGTAGAATATTTCAAAAAATTGAGAAGATCTTGTAGTTCATCCCATATACTAGAGTGGGATATTCTTATCTATTTAAATATTTTTAAAAAATTAGGATATGTGGTTGTGAATCACCACCTTACATTCTTCCACTCTTTTCCTCCCATGAGGATATTTGCACTTGAGTTCATCAAAAAAATCCTCAACTCTAATTAAATCCATTTTGTATCAAAGAAACTTCTATCCTTCTTTAAACTAAAGAGGAAGTGGGACCTTTCTTGATCAATGCCATAGAAACATTAGAAGAAGTTGAGGAAATGTCAAAAAATATGAAATTACCTCAAAAATCAGTGTGGCTATATGATCCACACAAAATTATATAAAAAATAAGAGCTAAACAGGGATTTTCACCTTACAAGCATTTGGATAAACCATACATAGATTTTTTTTCAAATAGAGATGTCTAGGAACAAGATCTAATGCAAATTTCTCAAATTAGTCAGAAAGCTAGCCAAGCTTCAAAACCTATTATTTTGGACACCCTAAGCCAAAGGAAAAATAACTTAAAAGAGGATTTTCAGAGACACAATTAAATTTCTTAATTTCATAGAGAAACAACTAAAAAAGAAACTTATAATTCAAGAATAAGAGGCCACCGTGTCAACTTAGGATACAAAAGAAGCTACATGAAGTGAGTCGACGTTCAACTGAGAACTCTGACCAACAATCTTTGTAGTTCAAGAAACTTCATCTCCAGGCATGTCACCTTTAGCAATAGGGAAACATGATAGCATATATTCATAGTTCATGGTTATTAAGAATAAGAATCTTAATATGAAACGAGATGCTTATTCAAAGTTGTGGAAGTAGGATTCAAGGTAATCTTAGACTAGGTTATTATCTACTTTGGATTTTTGAAAAAGGATGGTTGAATATGGTTGTTTTGGAACCTAATCCAAAATAATTAAAACTACAGAATATTATAGGGCTTCCAAATTTACTACAGACTTGAAGAAAGTACATTTGATGGATTAGACAAACCTACACAGGAATAATGGAGACATGATTTTCATAAGTTTTAAAAACATTGTTGTAAATGCCTCTAAACTAGAAAATATGTTGAGAAAAGTTACAATTCATTTGAAACAAGAGAATGTTGCTACCAGGACCAAACATATGAAAATAGATGATTTTGGGAAATGCATTATTATACGAGGGGTAGACCCAAAATATTCTTTTTCAATACATACCCTAATCAAGTCTTGAATACAAACATTCAGGTGTTAAGAAGAAAATTAAAAATGCAGCCATAGAAAATGTCCAGAAATTTAATTGGAAGTTGCTTAGAAAGAGAAGGAATAATTATTTTCCCTGATAATTGAGAAGAACAAAAATATTGAGAACTATGTGCAACATATTGAACTCTTTACAAAGGAATGGACATAGCATGTATGTCCATATTCTTCCTTAGCATCATCAACACTAGTTGAATCTTCTGAGAAGTTGGCTAAAACAATTTCAACTTTGAGTATAAAGGATATTGAGATTGGAAATCTTCATAAAATACTCATGGTAAAGAATACATAGATTAGGTTTGGGTTCGCCTCCCCCACCTGCCACTGCATTGTTGGGGAGATGATTCGGTCAAGGCGATAGGCAATGAGGTTGGAAAATATATCGACAGAAGCGAACCTAAGGACAACATGCAGGCCTGTGCGAGGATATGCGTGGAGGTGGATCTCGGGAAAGGATTGCCTGAAGCCATCAAGCTAAAGGTGGACGACTGGAGTCACATTCAACAGCTGGATTATGAGCAGATCCCTTTCAAATGCAAGGTATGTCATGAATATGGGCATTTTGCCAATAGATGCAATAAGGTGACTAATCTTGAGAATGATGATCAAGGTGGACATTGGGAGCCTGTTAAAAAAAAGAAATCAAATCCCCCCTCTAAACCTGTTTCAAATCCTGACATTCCTGGATCGTCCTCCCAATGCCCTCCTTCCCCTACCTCTTTCCCTTCTGGCCTCTCCCAAGATCCGCCAATCCCTTCATCATCCAACCCCTTTCTCGTTCTTGCTTCGGATGACCCTTTGCCTGATCCGCCCTCCTCGGAACTTCCAAATCCTCCCTTGATTCCTTTGACTTCCTCTCAGCCCTCCCAGGAGGCCCCTCCTTCCAGATCCACCAGAAGTTCCTCCAAAGAGATGGGAACCACAAGTGATTTTCATAAAAAGCCAGGCCCAGGAAGGAAATCAGCCAAGCAACACCGAGAAGAAAGTACCCAGAAGGATATAGCGCTGGGATTTCAACCTCCAATGGAATCCTTTATAAACGGACATCAGGAAAAAGAAGTAGCAGGGAAAGATCTTGAGAGGCGAGCACCTCTCCGCCTGAACAATGCATCATGATGAAAGTTCTTTCATGGAATAGCAGGGGTTTGGGGCACCCCTCCAAAATAACAGCCCTGAGAGATTTCCTCTTCAATGAAAGACCTGAAATACTGCTGGTCCAAGAGACCAAACAAAATCAGCAAGAAATGCAAAAAATCATTGATACCCAAAAGCAATACTTAGGTGCCGTCAGTAGTTCCAGAGGAGCTTCAGGAGGAATAGCTACCATTTGGAACAGTCAGCACTGGAACTGTGACTCAGCTACCACCAATCAAAACTGGATCAGGACCAAACTGGACAACAAAAAGGAGGACAGAAGTCTAATCATATATAATGTCTATGTACCCAACCAACACAGGGAAAATGAGCTATGTTGGAATGAGTTAAGGGAAAGCATTGAGAGCGAACATTCTTCCAATATCATAATAGCTGGAGATTTCAATCTGATACTCCACGCTAATGAAAAAAGAGGCGGTAACTTCATTCATGACCCTTTCAGAAACCAACTGGAGGAAATAATGTAGGAGAACGAGATGGTGGACATCATACCCAAAAATCGAAGATATACATGGAGCAATCGAAGATTGGGAGCTGGCAACATCATGGAGCGTCTGGACAGATTTTTGGTAAATATATCACTCCTATCCACCTTTGCTGTTGGATACACTAACATTCTCAACTCCTCTGCCTCTGATCACTATCCTATCCTTCTTACGCTGGAGCCTCATCACCTCTTAGGACCGATTCCCTTCAAGTTCAACCCGTTATGGGTTCATAATCCTTCGATTAGAGCAACTGTTGAAATGGTCCGGAGACAACACATAGAGGGGTCGCCCAACTATATTTGGGAGACCAAAATCAGGAATTTCAGAAGAGCACTCAAGGAATGGGCCAAAAACAGCTATCAGGAGCCAGAAGAGACAAAATAAAAATAAAGCAAGCTTTGGAAGAAGTGCAGACCCAAATAGAAGACCACGGGCTCTCCCACCAATTCAAAACTCAGGAATGCGATCTTCAGGGACAGCTCATGTATATCAGCAGAGAAGAAGAGATTAAATGGAGGATCAAATCTAGGAAACTATGGTTGAAGGGAGGGGATAAAAATACAACTTATTTTCATAAACAAGCTACTGTTAGAAGAACAAGGAACAACGTCAGCTCCATTATTGACAGCGAAGGCAACAAACACAACAATCAAGAAGATATAAAAAAGGCTGCCTCCTCCCATTACAGGGATCTTCTCACCCAAAACCAAGAAGAGGAAGATTATTCAGGTTTGCTCCAATACCTTCCTAAAGGTATTACTAAGGATTTAAACGATACTCTAAATCGTGAAATCGAAGAGGAAGAGATCAGAAGAACAATCTGGACATTGCAGCCAGATAAAGCGCCTGGGCCAGACGGATTCCCCATCAGCTTCTATAGGGAATATTGGCAGCTGATCAAGAAGGATCTTACAAAAATGTTAAGAGGGGTACAAAGGAAAGGGAAAATGGGAGGCTTCACCAACTCTACCTTTCTCGCTCTCATCCCCAAAGAGAATAGGCCAACCTCATTCTCAAGATTTCGGCCAATATCCTTATGCAATTCTTCTTACAAGATTTTCACGAAAATCCTAGCCACAAGACTCAAGCCTCTCCTCCCGTCTCTGATATCTGAAAATCAAGGCGGTTTTATGTCCAATAGACATATTCATGACTACATAATCTTGGTTCAAGAAGCCATTCATTCAAGTCTATCAAGACAAGAAAAAGGATTTGTGCTCAAACTCGATCTGGCTAATGCCTTTTACCGGAAGGCACTCCTTTTTATTTGCTGTTTTAAGAAAAATGGGCTTTGATTCCTCCTTCATTAACACCATAGCTGCCTGCATATCTGGACCTTGGATATCCCCTCTGATCAATGGTCGCCCATGCGAAGCTTGCCAGTCTTCTAGAGGACTTAGACAAGGCTGTCCTCTATCCCCTTACCTATTCATTCTCATGACAGAATCATTTAGCAAAGCCTTGGACCATAACAGAAGAGTTGGCCTCATAACTGGAATTAAATATGGGAATGGAGTCAAAAACATCAACCACTCTCAATTTGCAAACGATACTCTTTTGATTGAGGGAGCCTCGACCACTATAGCAAGGCACTTCAAGACCCTCCTCGACCAATATATGGACTACTCAGGAGGAGCTGTTAATTTTCACAAAAGCTGTGTATATGGTTGGAACATAACCAATCAAGTGGCACACAGTATTGCCAACATTTTTGGAGTCACATACAAAATGAAATGGGAGCATTTCACTTATTTAGGTATGCCTGTGAGTCTGGGACCATTAAAAGCAGAGACATGGAATGAAATTATAGACAAAGTCAAAAGAAAAGTTCAGCAATGGGGAACACTCTGGCTCAATCCAGCAGGTAGGCTCATCCTCCTCAAGTCAGGTATAACTTCCCTACCTCTCTATCGATTCACTCTCTATCAAGCTCCTGCTACTTTTCACCATAAATTGGAAGTCGCTCTCCGACATTTTCTTTGGCAAGGGGGGAAAAAGAGAAGAGCAGGTTCAACTTGGTTAACTGGAAAAATGTAATTCAATCTCAGGATATAGGGGGACTAGGAATTAGAGCCCCAAGAATTCTCAACCTTGCTTTTGGGGTTAAAATGGTATGGAGGCTAATCACTGGATCCACAACATGGTGGAAACAAGTCATGGAAACCAAATACCTCAATTCTCCCAGACAAAATCTTCTTGATGATAACATACCCAACAGAGACTCCTCCAAAATTTGGCGTTTATGTAAGAAAGCAGTTCACATCCTCAAGCAAAATACTTCGAAAATTCCTGGGGGAGGGGACAACATCAATTTTGCCACAGATAGGATTATGGGGCTTCAGCCATTGAACACCATTGAAGAAGCAATCCCCATCATTCTTCTCCTTAACAGTAAAGGCATTCACAGTCTTGGACAAATCTCTAACTGGGATCCAGGCTCTCATGCGTGGATGGGCTGGGCCTTCCCGGAGATCCCGGAGTTCCTAGAAGCCAACTTCAATGCCTTCAAAGCACATCTCCATAACAGGGCACCTGTCAAAAAAGATGAAATTGATGGTCTCCGTTGGGACCCCTCAGGAACAACCTACACCATAAAGTCAGGTCACCATCACATTTGCAACATCGCCTTCCAGATGCCCCTGTGGAATCATTGGAAAATAATTTGGAAATCAGAGGCTATACCAAAAATAAAATTCTTCATATGGCTTCTCTTAAAAGGTAAAGTTCTTACCGCAGAGAATTTAAGTAAAAGAGGGATAAACGGCCCATCTAGATGTCCCAACTACTGTATTGCTGAGGAAACAATGCTCCATTTATTTATAGACTGTCTCTTTGCCAGAAAATGTTGGACTCAAATGTCTTCCCTTGGTAATATAACTTGGCAAACTCAGCAAAGCATAGCTGAGACAATTTATGCTTGGAAGAAAAGCTGCCCTTGGAGAGAAAAGCGGAGCAGACTTGTGAAAAGAGTTTGGGACACCATTCCACACACACTGCTGTGGAGAATATGGCTGTCCAGAAACAAAAAAAAATTTCAAGACAAAGAGCCCAATGTTCGAATTACATGTAGCAAAGCGCACACCCTGGCCCAGGAGGCAATTGCAATTAAATCCACTGGGAAAATCCAAGAATTAGATTTTACAGTGGAGGAAAGAAGCACCATCAGTTACATTTTGGAAAGGCAAGGCCAAAATCAGGGGGATCCAATAAAAGGCATGCTAAATCAAACTCAAACCAGAACTTGGGAAATCAGACTCTTAGAATAGGACTTTAAGACTTGGGTTCAGAGTACCAATTGTAAATCGCTCTATTTTGATGGAGCCTCAAAATCGAATCCAGGTCAAGCTGGCGCTGGAGGACTAATTATGGATGAAACAGGGGATACCATTTGCAGCTACGAATGGAGTCTAGGGAAAAGAACGAATAATAGTGCTGAGGCTCTGGCCTTATATCAAGGTCTCCTCCAACTAAAAAATTTGGGAATTAGGAGGGCTATGATATTTGGGGACTCTACAATAATCATCCGCCTAATGGCCCAAAACCAGAGCTCACCTAATTCCAATCTCCAACAGATCATAAACCACAACAAACTCCTTCTTCAAAATTTTGAAGATGTATAGTTCTATCACATTCTTAGGAACTTAAAAAAACAGGCAGATAACAGAGCTAATAGTGCATGTGGTAGACCGATGGGCACTCTAAGATGCAACGCCGTCGACAGTCACCAACTCATACCATGAAAACGGATTACATGTGCAATGCCTCGCATAACATAGTCAAAAAAGCGTGCGACGGCAAAATGTACCCAATGCCCAGGACGACCCCCTGCAATTTCAGTGCTGAAGCTCAGGACTACCCTACACCAAGTAAAATCAATCATTCCACTGCCGGCGGAATCAGATACGGGATCGGATTGTGTGATCTTTCTCAGCTAAACGCCCTTCCCGTTAATCGTCCCCCCCTCGATTCACTCCCGCTCCAGCTTATAACAACCCCTCTTCATCCTTATATCAGCACTTAGCAATACTCTCTCTGCACTACAAAATCTAAGAGAAGGAATTATCTTGGAGCGCGCGCGGTTCAATCCTTGAACGACCTGAAGACTCCAGCGAATCCTCCGCCTGCTCGGTCTTCTGCTATTCTGGTATTGCACAGCTTAAAGACTTCTCATTTCTTGCTAATATCTTCGGTCTCTGTTTTTTTCAGGCTAGCAGCTGCTCGTTTCAGGTCTCTTCTCAGCTACATTGCCCCCTTTCACGCCCTCACTTTCCTCTCTTCACTGCAGCGGGTCTTCTTAAGTTTAATAGCTCCTTTATCTGCCCAAATCCTCTGTCATCTACCCGGCCCGAGCTATTTCTTTGTTGACAAAACAAATTGGACAGTCCATCGCATTAACTCCATTTCTTATACTCCCGCCTATTCGAATCCATTTGAATATGCCTTCCCGCCTCTTAACGCTAGCAGTCTCCCTTCATACCACAGCTCCAAATCAATAATGGCACGTAGCGAGGATTGTCTGCATTGTGCAGACTTGCAGGCCGAATTGGAGGAGATCAGAACGCAACAGATCGTCCTGGACGAGCAGCACAGGCTCCTGGAATCGAGACTGGAGGAGCAGAATCGCCGCCTTGAAGATCAGAACCGAAGAATAGAAGATCAAAATCGCCTCATGAATGACAAATACAAGGCTGAGATCCATCTCTTCATGCACAGAGTATCTTCTCTACAAGAGCAGTTCCGGCTTCTATCCAACCATTGTGCACATGCGGAAGAATCCATCTCCATCCTCCAGTTCATGATGGAGAAGAAAAATGCAGTGGCAACCAGCTCATCGAGTGTCAAATAGGAAGGAAGAGACAACCAGCCGGAAGAATCCACAGCCAGACAAATCCAACATATCATGATTGATTAAATGTTTTGTAAATGTCTCCTTTTGTTATTTACTTTTATAAGAAGCTATAGCAGCACTGTAATAGGCCGTAGTAAAAATAGTAGAACAAGGATCAAGAAGGCAGCTCTGTTTTGTAAACCTCTTGATCAAGACAGCCAATGGCATCCTATGTACCTGAGGAGACTGAACTCCCCCAACTTTTTCAGAATCTAATATAGCAACCGAACTTGTCAAAAAAAAGAATACATAGATTAGTAATATAAGAGAGAATGTAGATGATAGAAATGGAACAATTCATACAAATCAAGATCCTAAAGCAAGATTACAACTGGAACTAGATCAATTAGAGGATCAATTACTGGGAACATAGAATTTGGTTGAAGCAAGGAAAATCCTTTGGGAAGAAATAGTGACCAACATTTCAAAAATGTGGGGATCAATCAAGATTATTAGAGATGAATCAAAGTCATATTAGGAGCCTTGGAGTGTTTGATGGTTAACAAAAGGGGGTGAGGGGGGTCTAAAATCATGCTCGAGTGGTATACCACTAGACACACATCACCAAAATAGTTATGTCACCCCCCTGGCCTTGGATTTCTGAAACAACTACCCATTCCCCCTTGATACCATTTGGTGATGTTAGCTATGGGACCATCATCGAACAATGAAGGGTCACATTGGACAACTGCGAAGGTGAAGCAACATACAACTAAAGTAGTAATCGGTCTAGATGGCAAAATATTGTTGGTCCATGTGTCATAAGCATGATAACGACGTCAACAACAATTAATATGAAGGAATTATGTTGTGATTTTCAAAATTAAATGTATTTGTCCAATCCAACTATACCATATGTATCAAAATGGATGGAATGACCATTAAAAGAAAAAAACCTTATTTTGTCTCATTCTACTTGAGCAGACTATGTAATTTGTCTCCATAGCCATTTTACACAGCCAACAATAATATACCAATGAGTAAAGTATGAATCTTTTCATCCATTTACTTCAAGTAATATGAATATCAAAGTGAAAAACCCCTATCCTTAGAGTCTTCCCGATTTGTAAATTTTGAAGATATACCATTAATATATGGGGAACAAAATTCCCATGCCAAAACCACAGTGAATTGACTTGTACGAGCTTAGGGAGTGGGATTTTAACAATTCCAATACTAGTAGGACATGGGCTTGGTTTGGGAGTCTTATTTAGCACAATTTATCCCAAACTTACCCTGACCCTAAATTCATCTCTTGGTGTGTTGAGAATTATCTACTGAGCAAGCAAGCCATTGTATTTAAGAATGGATTTGTCATGTTCCATATTCACTCGTCATCTATTCAAGAAATGTTGAAGATTGTAATGCCTAGTCAAACACAACCCTTGAATGAAGATTTCTTGAGCCAAAGTTACAATGAGTTGACTTTTGAGGAAAAGGAAATTGCTATTGAGTCTTTCTTACCTTTGAATTCCCATTTACTAGAAAATTCCCCTCCATACCCTTTAAATATATTCCCTAGAATGTCTAGATAATTCATATTGATGGCCAATTATTTTGTTGAATGTGATGAATACCTATCAATAGATGATACCATATTAGGGTTTTTCACTTCTATTTCACCTACCAATGAGTCATTTTCCAGATTTCATTTCTATCAATATTTGGTAGATGTCATTAATGTCTAGTTAGACCACTATTGTATGACTAAGCCTTTTAGATATCAATCTATCCTTGTGGATCTTTTTATTTACTTTCAGGTTGAAAATTTCACAAACGTACATCTACAAAATCAAGATCAGAATGGAAATGTTATCTCTGTTATTTAGTAGAATCCAATTTTTATAAAGAATCCCCAAATTTTGGGTTTTGTTGAGTCTACCAATCACTTTTCATTAGTTGCATATCATTTAATATTTCATGAATTCCATCCAAGAATATTTCAAAAAATTGAGAAGATCTTGTAGTTCATCCCATATACTAGAGTGGGAGATTCTTATCTATTTAAATATTTTACAAAAATTAGGATATGTGGTTGTGAATCACCACCTTACATTCTTCCACTTTTTTCCTCCCATGAGGATATTTGCACTTGAGTTCATCAGACAAAGCCTCAACTCTGATTAAATCCATTTTGTATCAAAGAAACATCTGTCCATGTTTAAACTAAAGAGGAAGTGGGACCTTTCTTGATCAATGCCATAGAAACATTAGAAGAAGTTGAGGAAATGTTGAAAAATATGAAATTACCTCAAAGAGAAGCGTGTCTATATGATCCACACAAAATTATATAAAAAAGAAGAGCTAAACAAGGATTTTCACCTTACAAGCATTTGGCTAAACCATACATAGAATTTTTTTCAAATAGAGATGTCTAGGAACAAGATCTAATGCAAATTTCTCAAATTAGTCAGAAAGCTAGCCATGCTTCAAAATCTATTATTTTGGACACTCCTAAGCCAAAGGAAAAATAACTTAAAAGAGGATTTTCAGAGACATAATTAATTTTCTTAATTTCATAAATAGAGGGTGAAGAGAAACAACTGTAAAAGAAACTTATAATTGAATAATAAGAGGCCACCGTGTCAACTTAGGATAAAAAGAAGCTACATGAAGTGAGTCGACATTCAATTGAGGCCTCTTACCAACAATCTTAGTAGTTCAAGAAAATTCATCTCCAGGCATGTCACCTTTAGCAATAGGGAAACATGATAGCATATATTCATAGTTCATGGTTATTAAGAATAAGAATCTTAATATGAAACAAGATGCTTATTCAAAGTTGTGGAAGTAGGGTTCAAGGTAATCTTAGACTAGGTTATTATCTGCTTTGTATTTTGAAAAAGGATGGTAGAATATGGTTGTTTTGGAACCTAAATCCAAAATAATTAAAACTGTAGAAGATTTTAGGGCTTCCAAATTCACTACAAACTTGGAGAAAGTACATTTGGTGGAACAGACAGACCTACACAACAATAATGGAGACATGATTTTCACAAGTTTAAAAAACATTGTTGTAAATGCCTCTAAACTAGAAAATATGTTGAGAAAACTTAGAATTCATTTGAAGCAAGAGGATGTTGCTACCAGGACCAAACATATGAAAATAGATGATTTTGGGAAATGCATTATTATAACAGGGGTAGACCCAAAATATTCTTCTTCAAAACATAACCTAATTAAGTCTTGAATACAAACATTCAAGTGTTAAGAAGAAAATTAAAAATGCAGCCATAGAAAATTTCCAAAACTTTAATTGCAAGTTGCTTAGAAAGAGAAGGAATAATTATTTTCCCTGATAATTGAGAAGAACAAAAAGATTGAGAACTATGTGCAACATATTGAACTCTTTACAAAGGAATGGACTGAGCATGTATGCCCATATTATTCCTTAGCATCATTAACACTAGTTGATCCTTTTGAGAAGCTGGCTAAAACAATTTCAGCTTTGAGTAAAAAGGATATTGAGATTGGAAATCTTAAGAAAATACCCATGGTAAAGAATACATAGATTAGTAATATAAGAGAGGATATAGATGATAGAAATGGAACAATTCATACAAATCAAGATCCTAAAGCAAGATTACAATTGGAACTAGATCAATTAAAGGATCAATTACTGGGAACATAGGCTTTGGTTGAAGAAAGGAAAATCCTTTGGGAAGAAATAGTGACCAACATTTAAAAAATGTGGGGATCAATCAAGATTATTAGAGATGAGTCGAAGTCATATTAAGAGCCTTGGAGTGTTCAATGGTTAACAAAGGGGGTGAGGGGGGTCTAAAATCATGCTTGAGTGGTATACCACTAGACACACATCACCAAAATAGTTATCTTAGCCCCCTGGCCTTGGATTTCTGAAACAACTACCCATCCCCCCTTGATACCATTTGGTGATGTTTGCCGTGGGACCATCGTCGAACAATGAAAGGTCACATTGGACAACTGCGAAGGTGAAGCAACATACAACTAAAGTAGTAATCGGTCTACATGGTAGAATATTGTTGGTCCATGTGTCATAAGCATGAGAACGACATCAACAACAATTAATATGAAGGAATTATGTTGTGATTTTCAAAATCAAATGTATTTGTCCAATCAAACTACGCCACATGTATCAAAATGGATGGAATGACCATTAAAAGAAAAAACCCTTATTTTGTCTCATTCTACTTGAGCAGACTATGCAATTTGTCTCTGTAGCCATTTTACACAACCAACAATAATATACTAATGAGTAATGTATGAATCTTTTCTTCCATTTATTTCAAGTAATATGAAGATCAAGTGAAAAACCCCAATCCTTAGAGTCTTCCCGATTTGTAAATTTTGAAGATATACCATCAATATACGGGGAATAAAATTCCCATGCCAAAAACATAGTGAATTTGACTTGTACGAGCTTAGGGAGTGGGATTTTAACAATTCCAATACTAGTAGGACATGTGCTTGGTTTGGGAGTATTATTTAGCACAATTTATCCTAGACCTACCCTGACCCTAAATTCATCTCTTGGTGTGTTGAGCATTATCTACTGAGCAAGCAAGCCATTGTATTTAAGAATGGATTTGTCATGTTCCATATTCACTCGTCATCTATTCAAGAAATGTTGAAGATTGTAATGCCTAGTCAAACACAACCCTTGAATGAAGATTTCTTGAGCCAAAGTTACAATGAGTTGACTTTTGCGGAAAAGGAAATTGTTCTTGAGTCTTTCTTACCTTTGAATTCCCATTTATTAGAAAATTCCCCTCCATACCATTCAAATATATTCCCTATAATGTCCATATAAATCATATCGATGGCCAATTATTTTCTTGGATGTGATGATTACCTGTTAATAGATGATATCATAATAGGGTTTTTAGCTTCTATTTCACCTACCAATGAGTCATTTTCCAGATTTCATTTCTGTCAATATTTGGTAGATGTCATTAATGTCTAATTAGACCACTATTGTATGACTAAGTATTTTAGATATCAATCTATCCTTGTGCATCTTTTTCTGTACTTTTAGGCTGAAAATTCCCAAAACCTACATCTACAAAATCAAGATCAGAATGGAAATGTTATCTCTGTTATTTAGTAGACTCCAATTGTTATAAAACATCCCCAGTTTTTGGTTTTGTTGAGTCTGCCAATCACTTTCAGCAGTTGCATATCATTTACTATTTCATGAATTCCCTCCGAGAATATTTCAAAAACTTGAGAATATCTTGTAGCTTATCCCATATACTAGAGTGGGATATTCTTATCTATTTGATGGTTTTACAAAATATATGATATGTGGTTGTGAATTGCCACCTTACAGGCTTCCACTTTTTTCCTCCCATGAGAATATTTGCACTTGAGTTCATCAGATAAAGCCTCAACTCCGATCAAAGCCGTTTTTTATCAAAGAAACATCTAGCCATGTTTAAACTAAAGAAGGAACTGGGAACTTTCTTCATTAATGTCATAGGAACACTAGAATAAGTTGAGGAAATGTTGAAAATATGAAATTCCCTCAAAGAGCAGTCTAGCCATATGATCCACACAAAATTATATCAAAAAGAAGAGTTAAACAAGGATTTCCACCTTACAAGCATCTGGCTAAACCATATATAGAATTTTTTTCAAATAGAGATGTTTAGGAACAATATCTAATACATATTTCTCAAATTATTCAGAGAGCTGGTCAAACTTCATAACTTATTATTTTGGACACTCCTAAGCCAAAGGAAAAATAAATTAAAAGAGGATTTTTCAGAGATAAAATAAAATTTCTTAATTTCATAGATAGAGGGTGAAGAGCAACAACTTCAAAAGAAACCTATAATTGAAGAAGAAAAGGTCACCATGACAACTCAGGCTACAAAAGAAGCTACATGAAGTGAGTCAACATTCAACTGAGAACTCTTACCAATAACCTTTGTAGTTCCAGAAACTTTATCTCCAGGCATGTCACCTTTAGCAATATGGAAACATGATATAATATATTCATAGTTCATGGTTATTAAGAATACGAACCTTAATATGCAACAAGATTCTTACTCAAAGTTGAGGAAGTAGGGTTCAAGGTAATCTTAAACTAGGTTATTATCTACTCTGAATTTTGAAAAAGTATGGTTGAATATGGTTGTTTAGAACCTAAATCCAATAATTAAAATTGCAGAAGATTATAGGACTTCCAAATTCACTACAGACTTGAAGAAAGTAAATTTGGTGGATCAGACAGACCTACACATGCATAATGGAGAGATGATTCTCATGAGTTTAAAAAACATTGTTGTAAATGCCTCTAAACTAGAAAATATGTTTAGAAAAGTTACAAATCAATTGAAACAAGAGACTGTTTCTACCAGGACCAAACATATGGAAATAAATGATTTTTGGAAATGCATTATTAGACCAGGGGTAGACCCAAAATATTCTTCTTCAATACATACCCTAATCAAGTCTTGAATACAAACATTCAAGTGTTAAGAATAAAATTAAAATGCCAACCATAGAAAATGTCCAAAACTTGAATTGGAAGTTGCTTAGAAAGAGAAGGAATAATTATTGTACGTGATAATTGAGAGGAACAAAAAGATTGAGAACTATGTGCAACATATTGAACTCTTTACAAAGGAATGGATTGAGCCTGTATGCCCATATTCTTCCTTAGCATCATCAACACTAGTTGATCCTTTTGAGAAGTTGGTTAAAACAAGTTCATCTTTGAGTATAAAGGATATTGAGATTGGAAATCTTAATAAAATAATCATGGTAAAGAATACATAGACTAATAATCTAATAGAGGATGTAGTTGATAGAAATGCAACAATTCATACGAGTCAAGATCCTAAAGCAAGATTACAATTGGAACTAGATCAATTAAAGGATCAATTAGTGGGAACACAAACTTTGGTTGAAGTAAGGAAAATCCTTTGGGAAGATTTAAAAAATGTGGGGATCAATCAAGATTATTGGAGATGAATCAAGCTTAGTCTATAGTAAAAAACATACCACTGAAGAGACTCAAGTAGAATTAGGAGACAAGCCTTAGATTGCCTCCAACTAGTAAAATTCCTTAAATCGAGGAATTGATAGAAATCAATAGATCCCGGTTTTGAAGATAAAACATATATAATATTGGATGCGAATAAAGTTTCAACTAAAATAAGCTTTGTCCAACAAGCTCAAGATAAGTGCAGACTAGTAAAAAAGGAGGTGGAAGCATTCAATACCAAGTTCAATGGTCTGAGAAAGGGGTATGCATTCTTGTTGGGATTAGAATAACAAGTTAATGTATCTTGATGCATACAAAGAATTTATGTTGAGGACTAGAGAAAATTCAAATAAGTTTTCAGATATGAGGGAAATATTGAAAGAACCAACTGTAGTAAATAAATTGATGGATGATTTTTACATTCACAATCAAGTAAAAATGTTCTTTCTCAATTACTCTAAACTATCAAGAATACACAGATTTGGATATCACTTACATAAAGATGATATCATACAGTTATCCAATCATAATAAATTTGGAGTGGTTAGCTAAAATTTCCCCATAAATATTTATGATTCCAACAATAGAATTCAACTAAAAAAATTTAGATTTGCGAATTGTTTTCTATTTATATTAGTTAATTCCTATTTATATTGTTTTCTATTTTGTGAAACGTTATATGTTATATGTTGGAGTTGTCCTAGTATCGTAATATCCAAAAAAACCTCATCATTTCTTAACATAAATACTTGTCATCTTCCATACCTCTAAAGTTTCGGAGTGTTACTCGCTATTCTTATGTAAAAGCTAAAATTTGAAGTTCTACCCTCCAATTCCCAATAATGTTGTTTTGATAGGAATTTTTGCGTTAGTTGAAGTTTATCCACTAAGACTCGTCTGCCCTATCATAGTTTTTTTTTAAATGAGCTTCACAGTATATTGATAATTATATTTGTTAGCGAATTAATATAGATTTATGTTAAGTACGAATTTAACATAGGATCAGATTTTAATAAATGTTTTAATCACGAAACTTAATTTTTTCATGATATATACGTATATTTTTTAAATGATATAAATATATATGTAATTGACATTAAAATATTTTACATAACATGTACATACATTTTATCATGCAAATTAAAATTATTTTTTTTATTCTTAATATATTTTTAAGTATATGTCAATATTAATTCATATTAAAATATTTTATTGATAATCCATATTGAATATTTTTTTATATACCCCTACACACACATATTATTTTTCTATATATAGTATATATGAAGATGATATGGACATAAAATTAGTTAATATAGATCTTCAAATAGTTTATTTAAATATTTTTGAAAAAGATTTCAACATCTTACTCACATTATTTTTATTTCTAATTACTTTACAGCCTATTTATTTTCTTTTATTATAGCTGATATTCTTTTTCTATTTAAAACTATTTTTATTTTAAAGAGTCACAAATAGATAAATATATTTATACATCCCTTCATACTATGCCATAAAATAAATCTCTCGGCTCAACATTAATGAAGATTTTACTAATATCTAATGGAAAAATTTCTCATTTAAAAAATAGAAAAATTTCTCATTTAAAAAATAAAAAAAGTTAGATTTACATGTATTTTTTTAGTATTGCCATTTTAAATTATTTATTGATATTTCAATGTAAAATTCAAAACTTGAGGTTCTATTGTCAGATAACATTGTTTGACAGGAATTTTGGCGTGAGTTGAATTTCATCCATCATGAGCTTTCCATATCAAAGGTTTTGGTTGTTCCAAGTGTTTCCAGCTTCCCGATATCTTGATATACGAATTTCAGGACTTTCTCTATTATCTCGATATAAAATTTCTTAGATGCATTGCATGGACATATGACATGGTACTAAGTGTATGAGCATTGAGTCTCGAAATATTGGGATTCAAGCGAGCGTTGGTATTACAATGCGTGGAAAGCACTTAAGTATGATGTAGGGTTATATACATAGGTTGTAAATAAGCACTTGGATGTTTTTAATTATGAATGGGTGGTAATAATGTTGGGTTCAAAGTGGATTTAAGGAAACACTTGGTTATATTATGTTGGTTAGCACACAACGTAGTTTTAGAAGCTGAGATGGAAGGAATCACTTTGGTAATATTGAATTAGGTAATGCTGGTAAAGAATAGTGGTATATGTTTTAATGGAAGCAAAGTGTTTGGTTTAAAGCAACATAGGTGACTGTATAAAGTCAAAAAGTTTTTTTTAGAGAAGTAGAGTGCACCATAACAAATTACAGAATATATTTTAAAGGGGATTGGTGTCTAAAAAAACAAAGGGGGTTAGTGTCTCATGTAAGTTGGTGCTTACAATACAACAAAGAGGATTTATATCTCTTATAGGTTGGTGCCTACAAATAAGTTGAGGTGATTAGTTTCTTTTATAGGTTGGTTCCTACAAAGCAGTATACAAGATTGTTATATCGTATAGGTTGGTGCCTACAACTTTTGCAATAATAGGTTGGTGCTTACAAAGTTTGTAATAGTAGTTTGGTGTTTACAAAGTTTGTATAAGTAGGTTGGTGTCTACAAATATTTCCGTAAATAAATTTTGTGGTTTTCTTTCGAAAGATTTTCCACCTATATCTTGTGTTTCATATTTTTCTTATGAGATTAATATTTATGGTGTCTGAATGTTTAAATTAGTAAGAAATTGCATTATACTAATTCACCACCCCCTCGCCGATCATCTTGCATGTCCTCATGTAAGCAAATCAATTGTTACTGATGTTTCCTTAGAAAAAAAACCAAAGTTGAACCATAAATGTTCCTGCAACCATATGTAAACAAATGTTCCATGCTAGATGTGATTGTTCTAAAAGATAATGCATGCTGGTTCGTTTTGTACTGGATTATTTATTCATTAAGGCTGATCCAAAGCAAGTCTGATACCAGGGCTACTAAAAAAAAATGCTAAACTGTAAGGATAGTATCATAATGAAATAGCCAACCATAAAATTTTCCATAAAGTATCTCAAGAGTAATCCAAATGAGTAAGTCTTCACTTTCAATAGCCTCATTATTATAAATAGAAGTGGCATTATTTGAAAGCCAAGGAACTAAATGGATGGAAATGAGGAAAAAGAAGTATGACAAAATGATACCTTCCCAGGATGACCATTTTACCATTAATTGAGTAGGGCCTAGAGATGTAGTCCGAGTTGGAAAAACTCCGTTATTAAGTCTGGTTGTCTTCTTGTCATACCTTTATGTGTTTTTATTCTTCTTTTTATGTGTGCACATTAGATTCCTGTGTTAAGTTGCGATTTCTAGATGTGATTCTTTTCATACATCTATAAGTAAAAGATCCCTGGATCAAGTGGTATCATAACAGGTCTTTTTAGATGTGAATTGCATGTTTATATGCTAACAAGAGATAGACTCTGAAGAGGCAAAGGAGAATTAGAGCCTTTCGATCCCAAAGTAGGGCGTGCACATCGAAGGAGAAACATCGCAAAAGATGATGCTCATCTTGAAGAGGAGTGAAATTTCCGCAAGGCCTTCCATTCAATGGCAGAGAATGTTAGTAAGTTGGTTTTAAGGTTGGAGAAAGTAGAGGAGAGAAACCTAGAAGGACAAGGTTTAGCACATGGGAATGGTGGAGAAGAACCCCCTCCTTCTCCTTCCGCGAGTGAAGGTTCTCCTTCCTCTCACCACCATAATCGTAGAAATTCAAAGGATGCATCTAAGAAACCTTTCTTTAAATTAGATGTTAAATTTGATCTTCCCATGTTTAATGGTGAAAGTAACACATAGAAGCTTAATAATTGGATTAGGTAGATTGAGGTCTACTGCAGGATTCAACAGATTGTGGAGGATGAGGCAAAGTTTTAGCTGGCCTCTCTACGGCTGAGCAGCACCGCTCTCATTTGGTGGGAGAGAAAATTGTAGCACAGTAAGAATGTGGGTAACCTCTTTTCCTCATGGCCTGATTTTATTTTTGCGTTAAATGAACAGTTTTATCCCTTAGGATACAAGCAAAAAGCTTTAATGAATTGGCAGTATTTAAGACAACGCAAGGGTCAGGATGTTTAGAGTTTTACAGAGGAGTTTAGAAAGCAAGCACTGAATTTGGGTATTGCACTTGATACACCTGAAGTTGTAACTAAGTATATTGGCTCATTGCATAACTACATTAGGCATTCATTGTTGTTGCCTGAACCAACCACTATTGACGCAGCCAGCATAAAGGCAATTATATTGACAACAGGGGCAAAAATGAAAGAGATGATCAGTCCAGAAAACCACTGTTTAAACCTCCCAATGGAAAATCTAAAGCAAAATGGAAAAGAAAGGAGAAGAAAACGGAAACAGCCAAAGAAGGAGAGTGGCCGTATTGCAATCACCACAAAAAGGAAGGCCACGATGATGATCACTATTGGAAACAACACCCAGAAAAGCGTCTAAGGAAGTATGGAGGAAAAGGGAAGCATAAGATAGTGGCAATTGCGCAAAAATTCCTTGGATCAGATTCGGGAGATGAAGCATTGATCATAGCAGCAGGAACAAAAGGTACTCTTACACCTCATGTATATTCTGAGTCGCATGAAGGCACTAGTTCTGTAAATGAGCCCCTTCCTAATGATTGAAAGAGAATTGAACTGTTTCATATCAGAGTTGTTGTAAATCATACTAAAGTAGAAACTCTGTTTGATACTGGATCCCATGCAAATTTAATCACAAAATCCCTGGTAAAGAAACTTGGCTTAGAAACAAAACCACACCCAAAACCTTACCCGTTTGGATGGATACATGATAAAGCAAAACTAAATGTAACCAAGCAGTATAAAGTCAAATTTGTATTTGCTTCTAAGCTAGTGGATTAAGTAGAGTTGGATGTAATACCATTGGATATCTGTGGCATGGTGTTAGGGAGCCCATATCTGGATGATAGAAAGGCAGTCTTTTTCCGTCATGAAATCAAATACCAAATCACAAAAGATGGGGTAGAATATATAGTAAGGGCTCACCAAAATAAAATCAATGCCAACCTTGTAAGCGCTAGACAAATGAAAAGACTGGTGAATTCCAGTAAGGGTTGCATGCTTATGGCTGTAAGGGAAAAAGAGGCAGAATTAGCTGACGCTTTCCAAGGTTGTGATCAGGAGCATAAACAGGAATTATCTGAATTAATTTCTGATCATGATGAGTTGTTTTAGGAACTGAAGGGATTACTTCCAAAGAGGGAAATCTAACATGAAATCTATTTGCAGCATCACACTCCTTTACTGAGTATTGGCATGTACAAGATGTCGACCATTGAGATGGAGGAAATCAAGAAACAGGTGCAGGAAATGCTGGACCAAGGGGTCATCAGGTCACTTCTTCGTGTGGGTCACCGATTGTCTTAGTTCCAAAGAAAGACAACACATGGAGGGTGTGTGTGGATTACCGTGCATTAAATAAGATCGCGGTGAAAAATCAGTACCCTCTTCCACACATTGATGACTTATTAGATAAATTAAAGAATGTTGTTTATTTCAAAAAATTGGATTTGCACAGTGGTTATCACCAGGTCCGAATTGCAGAGCAGGACGTGTGGAAAACCGCCTTCAAGACCAAACAGGGGTTGTTTGAATGGATGGTGATGCCATTCGGAATTTGCAATGCTCCAGCCACTTTTATGAGGGTCATGAATGTTCTCTTTAGGCCTTTCATTGATGAATTTGTTCTTGTATATTTAGATGATATACTTGTCTCTAATAAGAGTTTGGTTGAACATGTGTGTCATGTGAAGAAAGTGCTTGATGTATTGAAAAATGAAAAATTCTTTGTAAAGTTGTCAAAGTATGAGTTCGGGAAAACCTCTTTGGGTTACCTAGGTCATCTTGTTGATCATGGTCAGTTAAAGATTGATCCTTCTAAAGTTGAAGCAATTTTAAATTGGCTTAAGCCTACTAGTGTAACCGAGGTCCACAACTTTTTAGGTGCAGTACAGTATTGGAGGAGATTTATTGCTAATTTATCTATTATTGCAACACCTTTGCACACATTGACAAGTGTAAAACAGGTCTTCCAATGGGGAGAAAGACAACAGAAATCCTTTGAAACATTGAAGGAAAAGATCAGCACCGCACCAGTCTTAGCCTTACCCGACCTCCAACAACCATTCAAGATCGAACCCGATGCCAATGGTTATGCCATGGGAGCTGTACTAATGCAACAAAAGAAGCCGATTTGTTACCATTCTAAGAAGTTTTCTCAAGCTGTGATAAACTATCCCACTTATGACAAGGAGCTTTATGCCTTGGTGTAGAGTGTGAAAAAGTGGAAACACTACCTGATTGGCAAGGAGACCATCATCCATACAGATCATCAGCCCTTGTAGTACCTTCAGTCACAAACCAAGTTGCAGAAATATCATCATTTCAGGTGGATGGGTTTTCTTCAACAGTTTCATTTGGTAATAAAGTATAAGAAGGGCAATAGAAATAAAGTGGTCGATATGCTATCTCGCCCTCCTATCTCTGCTTCTGTTATTTTGCATAATGCTTCGTTGTATTTTGAGAGTTATGCTGAACAATATGATAACGATGATGACTTTAAGGAGATTTATGCAAAACTAACCCATGGTTCACAGGTGGACAACTATCATTTGTAGGGGAAACTGTTGTATCACCTTGGTAAATTGTGTATTCCCACAGGGGAAAGAGTACATGTAATTTGAGAGGCCCACACCTCTCTTGTGTCTGGACACTTTGGTGTTGAAAAGAATTTATGTCATGCACAAAGATTTTGTTTTTGGCCTCATATGAAAAACATTGTGACTTGTTATGTAAAGGGTTGTGTGATGTGTTCTGTTTCAAAGCCCTCTAATAGAAAACTAGAGCTCTACACACCATTCCCTATTCCAAGTCGTCCATGGGAAAGTGTGTCAATGGACTTTGTAGGAGGTTTTCCTTTGTCTAAAAATACTCACGACTATTTTATGTCATCATTGACCATTTTAGAAAGATGTGTATTCTTATGCCTTGTAAAAATAAGATCACTACAGAGCATACTTCTTCTCTTTTCTTTCAACATCTTTGGGTCCATTTTGGATTACCCACATCGATTGTGTCAGATTGGGACTCTCACTTTCTCGGAGAGTTTTGGACCAGCTTGTGGAAGATGATGGACACCAAATTGAAAAGAAGCACAACACTTCATCCATAGGCAAACGGATAGACAGAGGTTGTCAACCGTACCATGGTACACTTGTTATGAGGCTATTGTGGGAAACATTCCAAGTTGTGGGATGAGAATCTCCCATATGTACAACATTCCTACAACCGAGTAGTGCATTCATCTACATAGCGTTCACCGTTTGAGACATGTTTTGGTTACCTGCCAAATGACCCTTTTGATATGGTCTTTGGAAGGGAAGATGGCTCCAGTGGATGTTATGATAGGGACAAAGCTCAATAGTTCATTTAGCGAATCCAATTGGTTCACCAAGCAGTGCAAGAGTAGTTGGAGAAAAGTCAAGCCCGTTACAAGGCTTGACATGACAAACACTGAGTCAAACACCAATTCCAAGTCGGCGACAAAGTGTGGTTCCACATCAGCAAGGAGAGGATGAAGGGAGAAGGGAAGAAGTTGCGACCCGTCCAGTATGGTCCATTCACCATATTGGAGAAGATTGGAAACAATGCCTTTCATATTGATTTACCAATATATATGCAGATGTATTGAGTAGTGAATGTGGAGAATTTAAAGTTGTATGAACCACCATTGATCATGGACACTGATGAGGTAGGCACAATTCCTACAGTTGATGATTTTGCACCAGAATATCTCGATGAGTTACCTGAAGACATCATCCTTGACAGAAGGACCAAGACTTCACGACAAGGAGATGTGGAATACCTTCGAGTTGGTTTCAAGGGAATACACCCCAGCATGGCCAAATGGCTGGAGAAGGAAAAGGTGAGGGAACAATTCCCTCACTTGGCAATTGACTAATGAAAGCTTTTGGTAGTCCAAAAGCTCCTCAATGGGGAGGATTATTCCAGGTGGATCTTTAGATATAGTGGCGTGGAAAATATCAAAATTCAAAGTGGCAGAAAAGCAAGTATATTGACATCAGATCGAAGTACTCGTCGCCCTGATTCCAACGGTGCGAACGACACTCCAATCCAAGTTTTGACAATGAAGTTGTGGCAGAAATAGTTTTCCTAAGTTCCTTTGGAAATGAGGCATTTTCTCTTAAAAATGGCTTTAAGCCTTTTAAAAGGAAAAATCGCAATCAGAGGATCCAAAGGGGCGAACCTAAGAAGGCGCAGCGGAACCCCCAATCAGCGATCTCTGATTAAATTGGAGTCGGGGGCAAGTGATTAGTGATTGTGATATCAAGACTAAGACCTGCGATTAGCGATTGGATCAGTGGGAACGATTGGATCGGCGAGATCAACATTGGAAATCAAAAGAAAGAAAGACCAGGGACCCAAACCGTTGCATATGCCGATGTGATTGGCCGACACCTATATCAACGATCGACGATTGGAAAAGCCCCGTTAATAGGACCAGTGCACCAACGATATGCCGATTGCGATAGGGGAACCAGACCCAATGGATTTATAGGTCCGATTTGATATATTTTGAGGTCTGGCCTTTCAGAATTTTCAATGTTTTTTGTGTATATCGCTTGAGCGGACAAAGGCTATTTTAAAGGGTTAGTTGTTCCCGCCAATCCTTCTACCTAAACGACTTCTATTTTGAACAAATAGATCCCCGATTTGTAAGTAGATTTGTACTATAAAGCCTGATGAATGAAGAAATCACGGTGGAAGGGATTTTTAGCACGCAGTTTGAGGTAGGAGAGTTTTCAAGAGGGCCGATAGTGTATTTTGTTGGATTTGGATAAATCTTATATGTTTTCAGCCCCTTTCATCGCCACAGACGCATTGGTGCTGTCCATTTCTCCATCTGAGTTCTCCATTTCACAGCCATTTTCCATAATGGAGGTATAAGCCTCTTTTTATGTAATTGGTGAATGTAATTCTCTTCTTTTCATGCCACTTAATATATGAAGGCCTCCCATTGATCGAGTAGGGCTCAGAGACGTAGTCCAAGTTGGACAAACTCCGTTATCAAGTCTGGTTGTCTTCTTGTCGTGCCTTTATCTTTTTTTCTTCTTCTTTTTACGTGTGCACATTAGATTCCTGTGTTAAAATGCGATTTCTACATGTGATTCTTTTCATACATCTATAAGTAAAAGATCCCTGGATCAAAATGGAAAGTATTAAATATAACAATAACAATCCCCCTAACTAACCCAATGATTAATCTCAATCAAAAATCAAAGTCACTTTATAGAATATGAGGCATTAAGAGTGAATTTCTTCTCACAAGTCTTACCACAAGAGTGCTTAATGACAAAAATTCCAAAAGTTGTGCCTTAAGAATTGCAGTTTCAAGAGTGCTACTATTTCAAATGGAATTTTTATTTATTTTTCTAATATTACCTTACCTTAATTTAAAGAAAGGAAGGTCTCTAGCTTCAAGTGTATGAGTACTTCCAATGTAGCCATGTGCGTAACAAAATGTTAAATATACTCACACTCAGTTTTAAAGAATAAGCTTCAACACATACTAGAGTATGAGAAACGAGTTGCTTTGATTGGTATGGTACCAAGAGTTGTCAAATGATGAGGAAATAAGGTGCTCTGATGACTGCCTGAAACCAGGATTCAATGGGATCCACATATTTGTGATTCTCCAATTGATGCAAGCCTTACACAACTTGATAATCACTCTCTAAGAGGCATAAGGGATTTGGTGAAAGCCAAAAGAAGAATCCCTCAAGTTCGGGCTCAAATATATGCTTTTCAAACTGACAAGAATGGTTAAGGAAAATTTTAGGGTTTTTAGCTTCAACAACAATTTCAGAATAGGTTTCAATCAAAGGTTGCTCCTCTAATGGTCTTTGAATTAGATCTTTCCAGGTTGAATGTTCTATAGTGATAGGAGGTATTTCCAAACTCACCCCTTCCCCCAACCTCAAAGATATATCATTTCATTCAGTAGGGGAATCAACGAGAAGAACAAATGTCTTAGATGTGCAACCTCCTTGTTTAGATTAGGGTTTGGGCTATGGTTTAGGCTAGGGTTTAGGTTAAGGCTTGGACTAGGATTTGGATTTGGATTAGGATTTGGGTTAAGCTGTGAACTAGGGTTAGGATAAGGGTTAGGGTTTGGATTAGGGCTAGAATATGGATTAGGATAAGGGAAAGGGTATGGATTAGGGCTAGGGTATGGATTAGGATAAGGGATAGGGTATGGATTAAGGCTAGGGTAGGGTAGGGACCATGGAGGAGGATGACTTGGTAGTGCATTGAGTGGAAATTGTGGTTGTTGTTGTTGATTTTGCATGAAAGACTTCCCTAAGGAAAAGGCTATAAACCATTATTGAGGCCATGGGGATATATGACTCAAAGAAGAAGTCCAGGGAGACGGACACTGTGGCCATGAAGTGGGATATTCAATTGGAGGAGGATTACAATTTTTCCATGGAACAACAAGATTATAAATCTGTTGAGGAGCCTATTCAATATAATAATCATTAGTCCAAGTATTAAGTGGTGATGGGTTTTGAGTTATACCTGGTGGTTAATTCGATTCCTTACTTGATTTCCTGAGTACCTTTAGTAATCGTGGTAGTGATGGGAAATGTTCAGTTGCATGACCATCCTCACAAATTTTGTAAACTTTCATACCGCTAAGTGGGCACTTTCCAAGGAAGTAATTCTTTCTAAAGTTGGCACAATAAATCAGTAGTGGTTCTTCATCCTTTTTATGTTCCTCTTGTAAATCATCTAATGTTGCAATCAAATATTTAATAATATTAAATTTTTGTTCTAGAAAAATATTAAATTCTGCACTTGTGAGTTCTTCATTAGATGATCTATATGTCTCTGTAGCAGCATCAAAACTTCTCATTGAATGATTCCTAAAAATACCATTTCTTGTTCTCAACGAGCCAACTGGAATATTTTGGCATCACATGGATTAGTATATATAGGAGGTTCTTACAACATGTTGGGAATGGGTACCTAGGGTCAATTTTGGGGTTAAAAGCCCAAGTTTTGGGGCTAAAGGCCCAATTTTTGTATAAGGAATGTAAAGGCTTCGCATTTTGTGGTTGCGAAGTGCGAAGATGTAAAGAGTCATCAAGGATTTTCACCCTTAGTTTATTTAATTTGTGTCGCCTTTATGAGATCCACCCTTGGTCTGCAGACCATGGGATTGTATAAAAAGGGAAGTCGTAGAAGAGTCTAAAGCAGTCTTTAGTTCATAGTTGATGTTGATGAATGTAATGGGTCTGTGAGAGCTAAGAGCGAAGAGTCTTAGCGTAGGAGAGAGGCTCTGCAACTGAGTGCGCAGAGGCCTAGGGTACAAGTCTGCAGTTGAGTGCGCAGACCCTTGTAGCTGTGTGCACAGGGTGGTTAGAGTCTGTAAAGGGGATCTAAACATCAATAAAGAAAATTATTATGGAATTACCTGTGTATGAGCTATTTTACTTTTGTTATGAATGCATGCGATTATGTTATGTTGAATATTGGGTTTACGATTTAATGCTGTATATATGCGCGAATATATGTGTTTTACTTTGTTATATGAATGCAAGTAGGAATATCTGTTTACGCGAAGATAATCATAATGCATGTTGAAGTTATTCACTACTTAAGCTAATCTAGATAAATACAGCAGTAAGAGTAATTACAATGGCGTGTAAGTGTTTGAATCACCTATTTAGGGTATGCAAAGGATGATCGAGACCTTCACGAAGGTCTCAAAGCCGAATACGAGAAGTATATCGATAAGCCCTCAAAATCTTACCGGTTTGCGCGAAGGAAGGGTTAGGGAATAAAATGACATCACTACCATCTTAGGGTGTGGAAACTTGGTTACTACGTCCCCCCATACTACTTCGAGTGAGACTTCAGTCCGCGCTCTGTGGATTGATGCTGAAAGGGCTAGTAGTGTAGGGATTTTCTTGGCTAATTAACATTGAACCTGGGTCAAGGCCCATCAAGCCAAAAAATGGTTCCATTGCCGGGACCAGGATCTGCATAAAGAGATGTGTGATATCACATCACTAAAATCCAACTAAGAAAGAGATCGAAGACTGGTTGGATAGAAAGATCCATGAATTCACGACACAAGAGAATGGGAATCCGTGATTGATGAAAGAATAGTGGTTGGACATATATCTGTACATAGATATACACAAGATCTTCTTCTGTTCCTTCCCAGTCGAGTTGTATGAGTGGATCGCAAAATTGGCAGATGGCCAAGGAAGGTGGAGGCTTGACGGTCCAATAGTCTGGACCCCAGAGTTAGTGCGAAGATTAGAAGCCTCTGAATATAAGATCACACATGTTGTAGATCATTGGCTTGATCATATTATAGGAGGGTTCATGATAGAGTTCGTGGTCGATACCTCGGTCAGTTACAGCGAAGCAGAGTGCCGCTTTTTCAAGGGGCCGCGAGGTAAGTATTTAAAGTCTTTAAATACTTGGATTGAGATGCTCTTGTGTGAAAAGTGGGTTATGCAGCTACCTTGATATTTGGGGCTACGTGAAATGGAAGGGAATTCAGGAACACAGGGAAAATATACCCTAAATATAGTCCGCTAATTGAACCTCCTCTGAGTGATGATGAGGAAGCAACATAGGATTCTCTTTAGAGCGCTGTTCAGTTGATAAAGCAAGGGTTCCCGCGAATACACCATCCACCCAAATTGCCTCTATCTTCACCTCCGCTGCATACACCTTTGCCTACACCACCACCACCTCCGCCACTGTTCAGTATGGTGAACTCAGTAAAGCTACTTGTGTTTAAGGGCTTGGAAAATGAGGATCCATACCAGTTTTAGTTCGTCATGAAGGCTGTATGGGAAGCTCAGGTATCACGGTGATCAAATGAAGAAAGCAACATTGGTGAGTTCTTTGTAGGATCATGCGCTAACGTGGTAGATTAAATACTGCACCGATAACCTGACGTCCGCGTTGGTAGATATCCAGACCGCGTTGAATAAGGAATTCAACAGACCTAAGTCTAAAGCACAATCAATTGTGGGATTCAAAGAGATCGTGATGAAGCATAGCGAGACACCCTAGGATCTGGATTAGATATTGAAGTTTACAATCCACGAAGCTAACATGAATCTGACAGATGGGCAACTCTGCGAATGGTTTGTGGCTTCGCTCCTACCTCATCTAAGGGTTGCGCTATAACAACAAAATATTGGGACACAGGCGGAAGCCTGGAAATTGCGATGAGATTACATGAGACACCGATGCAAGATGCTAATATGGGGGTTCAACAAATTCATGTGTAGTTGTAGAACCTTTGCCTAGAAATGTAGAGTCTAAAGAAAGATAGAACAACTTGGCCAGAGGTGCGCGAAGAAGTTTGGTGCCTGAAGTGCAAAGGTTAGGGGCATGGAAAAGAACACTGCCCAGTCTTCGCAAATTATGCTGCAACAGGGGGACCAATGCCTCTGAGGCCGGAAGCTTTAGTAGGGCCAAGTACAGGGCCCACGCTATGGTGTGCTATCTGTCAAGTAGCTGGAAAACATGTGACATACAATTTCCATTTGTTGCAGAAATTCGTACAGACA
The DNA here is from genome assembly GCA_000404065.3 of Pinus taeda. NCBI lineage: Eukaryota > Viridiplantae > Streptophyta > Pinopsida > Pinales > Pinaceae > Pinus > Pinus taeda. The sequence continues at coordinate 139,672 of APFE030577100.1, read as the reverse complement.
CTGCAACAACTCTTCTGCAACTTTTGTCAATCAGTGGGTCATGATGAATGCAATTGCCATAGTTACGAGTTAATCATGGATAAAACGCTCGCATATAGCATGCAGGGAAAAACTCGGCCTTTGGGCCAAGGTGCTAGGGGAGTGCGAGGCAAATATAAGGGTGCAAATGAGGTTGAGGTGGAGGAGGACCTAGTAGAGGTAGGGGACAGGTCATTTATTACAATTGTGGAGGACTAGGACACTACACGCGAGAATGCTTAAATCCGACGCGTCTGTCATGCTGCTATTGTACTTAGCTTGACCATGCAACTAAAGATTGCCTAGTATTGTTAGCTAAGATACATGAAAAGGGGGCGCAACCCCTTTAGCCAACTAAGAACCTGCAGATGATGAGAGCTGAGCCTCACGAAGAGGATCCCAAGGTAAATATTCTGCTGCGGAGTGGGATGACGACTAACAAAGACAAGGGGAAGCATATTGAAGAAAGTGAGCGGGTCCACAAAGCTCCAGTAAAGGAGGCTGAGTTTGATCTGAAGTGCACACGAGAAACATTTATGGAAGAAAAGAAAAACTATGCTGAGGCCTCTACCTCAGGAAGTTAGGACAAGCAACCTGAAGAGATGGACCCTTCCATGCTTACTACTTTCTTGGAGACCTGTATGAAGTTGTTTCACGATAGAAAGGCTGAGAAAGGACTACAGGAACTGATAAATAAATGTGTCGGGAAAGAGAACACTCATGATGGACTGCACGTAGTCAGGAAGATTGGTAAGCATAAGGCCAAGACGGGGCATGAGATGAGGCTCAATGTGCAGATAAGAGAATACGAGATGGATAAAGTAATTCTAGATCTGGGGTCGGACGCGAATGTCTTGCCTAAAAAAACGTGGGAGAGGATGGGGAGACGTGCGCTACAATGGTCTCCGATTTAGTTAAGAATGGAAAATCAACATAACATCATCCCCATGGGAAGATTTTAGGGAGTGATAGTGGATATTGAGGGTGCGAGTGCATTGGCTGACTTCAAAGTGATAGAGATTGTAGATGAAAATAATTGCTACCTTGCGCTCCTTGGGATCGATTGGGCCACTGACATGAATGGGGTAATCAATTTGAAGAAGCGAAAGATGATATTTGAGAAGAATTCGCTCCGTGTAGTAGTGTCCCTAGACCATGCAGAAGGACCGTGCTATACTGAATTGATATGAAATTATGAAAGCGATGATGATTTAAAACAAATTTATAAGATAACAGCGTGAGATCAGGATTGGGTGAATCCGACAATAGATGGACGCATTTTGTTATGAAACTAGCTCACAAAAAGATAGAAAATAAAGATAAATGTCTTAGAATTCAGCCTCTTCGAGGGGGAAATATCCTTAAATTGCACAAATGAACAATTCTTCGATGATACAAATGACAAGACCTCCTTTCTATATATAGGAGTAGGGGTCATAATATAATCAGAGCCAACATAACAATAATAATGTAAAGGCACAACAATAACAATAGTGGGCTTCTATGGGGTACAATAATAACAATATTGGTACTACATGGACACAATAATATAATAAGGGGGTTGCACTAATAACAATAAGGGGTTACAATAGTAGTATAGGGACCTAACATGCCCCTCTCCTTCAAAAAGTGTTGTTCTCAATGCTTGAGTAGTTCTGGATGTTTCTGTATAAAATTGTCATTCTTCCATGTGGAATCTTCAACAAGTAAGTTCTTCCACTTGATGAGATACTTTGAAATTGATCAATTTTGTAGCTGTCGATTCCTCGTTTTTGTGACTGCTTCAGGTTCCAATATGATTTTTCCTTCCTTGTCAAGTTCTAGAAATATTGTTTGAACTGGGATCTCTTGAAACTTTTGAATGAGTTCCCACCCTACTTCGTCATTCTTCCATTCATCCCTTGCATCATTTATAGATTTTGGTTGGATAATTATACCAACCTCTAGCATTTTGGCAACCATGAGTTCAATTTCACTCCTTTGGGCATATGAATATTTGTAACGCTTGATATTTGGAGGAACACTTACTAGAATCAAATGAATAGAATGATCATGATTGAAAATAGGTAGGAGGCCCGTGGGAGTCTCAAATACCTTGGAATGATTGTCCAAGACTTTTTGGAGATCTGGAGAAATAGATGATTTCGATGTGGGAACCTCTGGTGAACATAATTTTGCAATTACGCTCTTTGTTCTTTATTTAGAAGCTTTTTCATTCCATTAGAGATTATTATCTTTCGTGGTTTCCTCGTGATACCCCTTAATTAAAATTCCTTTCCTTCCGAAGAAAATTTCATGAAAAGTTCTTGAAAATTAAAGCTATTGTACCCAAGTATTGTAGCCATTGGACTCCTAGTACAACATCAGCACCACCAGTTGGAATGGAAAGCGTTGGGCTATTCAATACATATTCTCCCATGGATAGCTTGATATTATGGCACTTTCCAGAGCAAT
>APFE030577100.1:38942-115802 GCA_000404065.3 Pinus taeda | reverse complement strand
GAGTACCCATGTTGCATACTTTTGATGGACTGTGCTACACAAAAAATGAGTAATACATGAAAAAATATGATTGTAATCATGTTTTTTCATGTACTTGTTATTTTTCGTGTAGTAGGGTCCAACGAAAGTATGCAACATGGGTACTCCTTGGATGATGAATCCAATTTCACATCCAACAAGTGTTTCTGCTCAAAATTTGAGTAAACCCATAGGTAGATAAGTTGAAAATACGAGTTGAAAAATAGTTTTTTTCTCTTTTCCCTCTAAAATTTGCTGATGTATAATGATATCTAATATAATGCACTGCGTAATCCCCCATACTTAAGGCCCATTTTAAACCTAAAAATTCCCCTAATGGATGCAGGGAGGAAGGCATGTATGCTACCATTCTAAAGTATTTCATAGGGCGGTTCTCAAATATCCTACCTATGACAAGTAGCTTTATACCCGAGTACAAGGTGCCAGAAAGTGGAAGCACTATGTGATGGGAAGGAGACAATAATCCACATAGATCACTAGTCATTATAGTACCTACATGCCCAAAGTAAGTTTCAACAAACTAGTAATTACAAGTGGATGGGGTTTCTACAATAGTTTCATTTTGAAATCAAGTATAAGAAGAGTAGCACAAAAAAGTTGGAAGACATGCTTTCAAGGTCACCCACATCAAAGATCACAACTTTTACGAACTTTGAATTACATGGTTCCTTTCACCTATGATGCATATGGAGAGCATACACATAGGTTGAATACTTCAAGGAGGCATTTCAGTAGTTATAGAGGCGGAATTGTGTGCAAGATGGTGACAACACAATTATCTACCATATTTAGAATGGGTTACTCTATAGGCTAGGAAATTTGTGTTTTGCTAAAGGTGAGAAACCATAGCTAATGAGAGAGGCTCACACCTCCAAAGTGACATGGAATTTTGGTGCGGGGAAGATAGTGGCTAACTTACAAAGGTATGTGTATTGTCCCAAAATGCAAGAAGATGTATCTAGTTTCATAAGAGGATGTAGGCTTTGTTGTACCAACAAGTCTATTAACAAAAAATAGGGTCCATATAATTCCTTATCTATACCAACAACCGAGAACGAACATGACTACCCATTTGTGGCAATTGAAAAGTTTAGTGAGATGTGCATTCTCATGCCCTATAAAAAGACAATCAATGAGAAAGAATTAGCAAAATTGTTCTTTTAACATGTCTAGGTGCACATTGGAACTTTAAGGAGTCTCATTTCAGATAAGGGCACATGATTTCTTAGTGCATTTTGGACTACACTTGTTAGAAAATTATATATTACAGAGGAATGGAACACATAAAACATTGCAGAAATATAAATACAGAAAACGAGAGAGATATATATACGTGGTTCACCCATTTTGGGCTACCGCCACGAAGAAACAACCAGTCATTCCTTTTATATTATCCAGCTAACTGAAGAGATACAACCTACAATAGATACGCTGTAATTCCCTCTTCGCTCTCACTCTCCTCTCTCTTTCTCACTCAGAATGCAGATTATACATAGACACAATACAATTCCCTCATATATAGTGAGGGGTTTCCTTCTAGGGAAAAAAACACTAAATTAAACATAACTTCTACCATCAGATCTGTGCCTAATGAATGACCTAGATTGACTACGAAATTACAAAATTTTACAAGGAAATTTTACATCTATTTTTAGCTTCAAGGGCGCTGCCGCTCCCCCTGGATCCCCTTGTAGCATATATTTTACAGGCAGCTTTGCCGCCCCATTACGAATTGGGGTCCAATGCGGTGATATCTTTGAATACAAAAGATAATCAGGCTCCACACCCAACAATCTCCCACTTGGATAATGATTATAACAACTCCAATGCTGCTTCATTTGCTGGACAATGGCTCCATTTTAGAGCTGGCTATTTCTCATTTTCTTCATCATACTTGAAGACCAATTGAAACTGAGCATACTCTCAGTTTCTCCCTAGTGACAACTTTTGTTAACATATCTGTAGGATTCTGGCTAGTGTGCATCTTTCCATCTTCAATTGTCCACCTTCCAATGCCGACCGTATGAAATGGTACTTGAGATGTATATGTTTAGTATTGGAATGAAATGCAGAGTTTTTTGCAAGATGTATGGCACTCTGGCTATCACTGTATAACCTTCCCAACTCCTGCTTCTTACCCAATTCATCTAGAAACCTTTGTAACAAAATCATTTCTTTACTAGCTTGTGTAGCAGCAACATACTCTGCTTCTGTTGTTGAGAGTGCAACAACACTTTGTAGTTTTGAGACCCAACTGACAGCCGTTCCACCTACAATAAACACATACCCTGTGGTGCTCCTCCTGTTATCTCTATCACCCGCCATATCTGCATCAACATATCCCTGTAGAGTAATTTTTGAACCACCAAAGCATAATTCTTGATTTGTGGTACCTCTCAAATACTTGAGAATCCACTTTATTGCCATCCAATGTTCTTTTCCTAGATTGTTCATGTACCTTCTTACAACTCCCACTGCATGTGCAATATCAGGCCTTGTGCAAACCATTGCATACATTAAGTTTCCAATTTCTGATGCATATTGAACTTTAGACATATCAACCATTTCTTCCTGAGTCTTGGGACACATTTCCTTAGTTTGAAATGGCTAGCCAAAGGCATACTAATTGGTTTTGCATTCTACATATTAAACCTTTTCAATACCTTTTGTATTTACTCACTCTGAGACAATGTTAATTTGCGACTCTTCCTGTCTCTAGTTATTCTCATACCAAGGATTTGTTTTGCAGCACCCAAGTCCTTCATTGAAAACAAGTTTACCAATTTTCTTTTGAGCACATTTATTTCTTGCATGTTAGAACCTGCAACAAGCATGTTATCTATATACAATAACAATATAATATAGCTGCCATCATTTTGTCTTTTGAGATAAATATAATGATCAGAGTGACATCTAGTATAACCTTGTTCAGACATAAACCTGTCAAATTTTAGATACCACTACCTTCGAGCCAGTTCTAAGCCATACAAGATATTCTTCAACCCGCACACTAGTTTCTCCTTCCCTTTTACCTTATATCCTTGTGGCTGCTGCATATATATCTCTTCCTCAAATCCCCTTGGAGGAAGGTTGTCTTTACATCTAACTGTTCAAGAAGTAAATCTTCAGCTTCTACTAGACTTAAAATAGTTCTGATTGAAGTCATTTTAACAACAGGAGAAAATATCTCATCATAGTCTATACCCTTTTTCTGTGCAAACCCCTTCACCACAAGTCTATATTTATACCTTTTTCTACCTCCATCTTCTTCCTTCAACCTGTAAATCCATTTATTCTGCAATGTTGTTTTACCTGCAGGCAACTTGACTAAGTCCCAAGTCTGGTTATGTGCTAAGGAGTCCATCTCTTCTTTCATGGATTGCTTCCACTTCTTCCTAGTTTCTACCTGCACTGCTTCTTCATAACATTTTGGTTCACCAGAATCAATCAACAATACATAATATAATGAAGGAGAGTATCATCCAGGGGGTCTACTTATCTTGGTAGATCTTCTAACACCACTTTCAGTTGTTTGAGGTGCTTGTTGTTGTTGTGGTTGTTGTTCTAGTTGTGGATCATTATAATTTTCAGGCACCATCACTTTTTATGTGATCTCTTCAAGCACTGTGTATTCTCTGTTTCCTTTTTCCGGTCTCTTTTCCTGCTCCTGATCCTTATACAAAACATTTTCATTGAATATGACATCTATGCTCCTAATGATTTTGTATTTTTCATAATCATAAAAGCGATATCCAAAACCATTAACACCATATCCAATAAAGGTAAATTTATTTGATTTTTCCTCAAGATTTGTTCTATTTTCTTTATTAATGTGGACAAAGGCTTCACAACCAAAAGTATTTAAAAAAGAGTAGTTTACTTTTTTACCTGTCCATGCCTCCTTTGGAATAACACCATCCAAGGAACTTGAAGGCCCTCTATTTATTAGATAAACAACATTATCTACAACATCTACCCAAAACTGTAAAGGAAATCCTGCATGCAATCTCATGCACCTTGCACACTCCATGATTGTCCCATTCATCCTTTCTGACACACAGTTTTGTTGTGGTGTTCCTGGAATTGTCTTCTCTATGCGAATTCCATTTTCTGAACAATACCTATCAAACTATTTTCTGCAATATTTACCTCCATTATCTGATATGAGACACTTCAACCTTTTTCCTGTCTCATTTTCAACCAAATCTTTCCATTTATTGAAAGTATCAAATACATCAGATTTATTTCGAATACGATAAATCCATGTTTTTCTGGTTGCATCATCCATAAAAGTAACATAATAGTGAGAGCCACGCAGAGATAATACCTGAGTAGGTCCCCATGCATCTGTATGCACAAGATCTAATTATTCGTTCTTCTTTTCTTTCCCAACTTTGAGAAATCTAACTCTCTTCTGTTTTCCATAAACACAATTTTCATAGAATTCCAAATCAACATATTTCAAACCTGGCAACAAATTTCTTGAGTGAAGGATCTGCATCCCCTTCTCACTCATGTGCCCAAGCCTATGATGCCACAATGCCATATTTGCTAATTAGAAATACCATTGCATAAATACAATGTACCAACCTTTTCTACTTTTGCTATTACCAGGGCTCCTTTAGTGACCTTCCAAGTTTTATCTATGAAAGTAGTTACGCAACCTTCACCTCCCAATTGCGCTATTGAAATTAGATTTTTCTTCAAATCTGGAACATGCCTTATCTCCTTCAATAGCCATTGATTTCCATTATGCTGTTTCATGAAAACTGTACCCATTCCAATGATTTCACAGGGTTTATCATCACCCAATCGAGCCTGTCCAAAATCTCCTTGAACATAATCATGAAAATGTTTCCTATCAAGTGTGGCATGGAATGAGGCCCCTGAATCTACCACCCAGGCATCAATAATATTTTCTAATGAAAGAATCAAAGCATCTTGCAACACATCTCCTGTTACATTCGCTTCATGATTATTTTCTTGCTGCACATCTCCTTCTTTTCCCTTCCGAGACTTGCAGTCTTTCTTCAGGTGTCCTTTCTTCCCTCATTTTTCGGCACACTATCCCTGAGTTGGACTTGGATCTGACTTTTCTTGACTTACTGCGATATCGAGGGCTCTTTCCTCTTTCCATTTTTCTTCCCCTTAGTCCTGCAGTCAAAGCATTACCTGATGTCTCACGGGAGCTTTTCCGTCGCATTTCCTCGCTAAGGATTGCACCAACAACATCATCAAACTTTAAAGTACTAGATCTAGAGATAGAGTTACTAATGGCCATAACTAAACCATTCAAACTTTCTGGAAATGAGCACAGAAATAACAGAGCCCTAACTTCATCATCAAAAGTTACCCCTACAGAACTTAGCTGATTGGTAACTGTATTAAATTAATTTAAATGATCAGTAACAGATCCACCTTCTGACATCTTCATATTAAATAAATGCTTCATAAAAAATACCTTATTTGAGGTTGAGGGTTTTTCATATAGTTTGGCCAATGTCGACATTAAACCCTCTGTTGCCATTTCATTTGAAATATTAAACGCTACCGACGCTGCTAGGCATAGCCGTATTCTTCCAAGTGCCTTTCTGTCGAGAATATCCCATTCTGTGTCTGTCATACTTGTCAGCTTCTTTGCCTTTCTGCTCAATGGTTGGTATAGATCTCTCTGGTACAAATAATCTTCCATCTGCATCTTCCACAACTGGTAGTTTTGGCCATTAAATTTTTCGACCCTAAATCTACCATCTTTCACCATTACTCCTACTCGAACCAGGAACCCTTTTCTCCTATGAGTTTATCAGCCAAATAGACCTTCAGCTCTGATACCAGTTGTTAGAAAATTATATATTAAAGAGAAATGGAACACATAAAATATTGTAGAAATATAAACACAGAAAAATCATAAAACAAGAGAGACACAGATATACATGGTTTGCCCAGTTTGGGCTACGTCCACGGAGAAACAACCAATCCTTCCTTTAATATTATCCAACAACGAAGAGATACAACCTACGTCAGATCCACTGTAATTTCCTCTTCGCTCTCAATCTCCTCTCTCTTCCTCACTCAAAATACAGATTATACAGAGACGGAATACAATTCCCTCATATATAGCGAGGGGTTGCCTTCTAGGGAAAAAGACCCTAAATTAAACATAACTTCTATCGTTAGATCTCCGCCTAATGAGAGACCTAGATTGACTACGAAATCAAAACATTTTAGAAGGCAATTTAAAATCTATTTTTAGCTTTGGGGGCACTGCCCTCGATCCCCCACCAGGGGGGCTCCCAAAGGTCGCAACTGCACCCCCCCCTAAACCCCACCTGCAACGTATATTTTATGAACTGGGGTCCAACGTAGCGATACATTTGAATACATAAGATAATCAAGCTCCACACCCAACAACATTGTGGGAGAATATGGGCATGAAGTTGAAGAGGTATACAATATTCCATCCACAAATAGATGGGAAAATATAAGTAGTCAACAAGAATTTGGTGCATATTTTGAGGGGTTATGATTAGAATCATCCAAAGACTTGGGATGAAAATGTAGTATATATACAACATCCTTATATCATAGTAGTCCACACTTCTACTAGTAAGTCCCCATTTGAAACGTTTTTTGGATATTTTCCACCTTCGCCTTTGGATATTACCTATGGACATAAATTAGGAGTGAGGGAGGATATCACAAGGGGTTCTTTATGGGAAGAAAAATTGTTAAGAAGATTAGGTAGATCCATTTACAAGTACAAAATACATCATAGAAGTCATAGGAAAAATACAAGGCTAGGCATGATCAACACAGACTGGAGAACCCATTCAGAGTGGGAGGCAGAGTATGGCTATAGTTGAATAAGGAGAGGCTATAGGGTATTGGTCAGAAAATCAAGTCTCTATGACATGGTTCCTTTGAGATACTATAAAACATGGGATATAACACCTATATACTCAATTGACCCCCATACATACACATTTACTCAATGGTTAATGTAAAAAATCTAAAATTTTATGATATTTCCATATTGGATTAGGAAGAATAGGCCTTACTTATTCTTTCCTATTGGGTCATTCCCTAGATAGGCATCGGATCCATCATATTCTTCATACTCATAAAACCATTCCTTCTGAGGTGTCATATAATAGGATACTCTTGATTCTAACAACCATGCCTTCTGATCTAACTATGTATTCATTCAAGCTAAGTACACATCCCTTCCTTCATTCAAAGAAGATCTTCATTCAATCAAATGCTTGTCAAATCCCTTTCTCCACTCAAAAACCATTGACTTGTTATCTCTTATGTAATGCCCTACTTTAGCACTTGCTCCCTTTAGAGAATTTACCTTTACTTTTGTCAACCAGTTGACCTCTCACCAACAATTTGTCCTCGGTCAATCCTTCCATGTTCTTTTTCCTCATCTCCTCTATCAACAAAGGTGCCACCACATCTCCATTCATTCAACTACTCGTCAAATCCCTTCTTCTACTCAACAATCTTAGACTTGTTATATCTCTTATAATTCCTTACTTTACCATGTTTCTAGCATATTCTCATCAATTGACTAGGATACTTACATCTTCCCTTCGACCTGGATCTTCCTTTAGAGAATTTATCTTTACTTTTTTCAACCAATCGACCTCTCACTAACAATGTCTCCTTGGTCGATCCATCTAGGTTTTTTTTCATCATCTCCTTTATCAACATAGATGCCACCGCATCATCAAGCATTGGTGTGGTCATATTACTTCTAGTAGCCATGATTGGACTACCCCATGAGTCTAGAAAAGAACATAACAAACCAATACACTTATCCTCCTCTGTTATAAGGACATCTACAATCAATAGTTGATAATCACATTATTGAACATATTTAGGTGTTCAATGACAAAATCACCTTCTCCCATCATTATAAGATAAATTTTATTTCTAAGAAATATCTAGTTGACCAAAAATTTAGACTAGTACAAGTTTCCCAACTTGTCCTATAATTTCTTAGTCGCAACTTCCCCCAAGACATTTAGAAACGTAGAATCCACAAGACAAAGTCAAATCATGCTCCTCAATTTTCTTTCGAGTTTCCCCCAATCCTCTATTGTCATGCTAGTTGGAGGTGTTTTAGGTTGCACACTAATCCCATTGCTCTCGATCCATGAGGAGATATTCAATTTTAATCTTCCAAATATCAAAATTTTGGCCATTAAACTTTTCAATCTCAATTCTTGTACTACTAGCCATCCTTCTTTGACTAAATTTTTGTCTTAAGATTCCCACTTGAATAAGCTTTTCTTTAATCTAATCAAGAATGTCTTTGTTAAATGGATCCATGTTGAATATCCACAAAATTTGATGATGGAAGAATTTACTTGCATCCAAAATGTGGTTTGACACTATCTGTTAGACGTCAAGCACCAAATCTATAGTTTTTATACCAGATTATAGAAGTATTGAGTTATCTTTGACAATTTTTACCAATCTTTAACACTATTTATGTCCAATTATAGAGTCAACTAGTCATATAAACCAATATATAAGCTTAACTAACACAAACATTTAAATGCACATGAGACAAATTAAAGAGCATAAAATAAGCAATGGTGCATCATAAAGAGTCATAAAACACACCTTGATTTTACATTGGAAACCTCAAATTAGGAAAACCAACCAACCTTTAAGCTTCACCACTCTTATATTTTCAACCAAATATTTAGCTAGATTATAATGAATGATGAACCTGGTCCACACTTAAGACCAATGCCCATACATCACCTGATCTTTATCAATCATCAATATTTCATTACTCATATTGTCCTTACATTGTGCTCTATTTATAAGCATAGAAAACCTTAATTTGTAGCTTCTTGAATCAATACAAAAGGTTGAAACTCATTGGTCAAGATCCTGGGAATCTCATGATTCCTAACCATTTATGACATACTTATAACTCTAGTCGATCCAACCAACCTCAGTCAACTATGTGCATGTGCCCGACTATAATCCCTTTGACTTTTGTAGTTGATTATCTAATTCTCTCAATTGCTCGATTGCTCATCAACTTCAAATATGATAATTTTTCTCGACTTCATTTTTAACCAATGGAATTGACCATTGATTACTCTTTGAATTGAACATCCACTGACCAATGCATCAACTTGACTTTGACTACCTAGTTGACTTGCTCTCCTAATTGATTATCCTAGACAAAACTTGTTGATGTTCATCTCTAGTTGACTTTCCTGACCAATCAGTTGACCAACTAAACCATAATCAACTAAGATTGCTTGCAAAGAATACAACACCTCAACATTCTAAACACCATGACTGTGGATCCTTTCCAATTTTCACTTTTTTTCCACTACTTTCTAAATAAGTGAGGCCACACTATGGCCTTCAATTCTTTTTTGATCCATTTTTCTATTGATCCTAGCCTGATGTATTTAACCATCATTATTTTTTCCCAAACACCTTCACTTTACATCAACCTCCATAGACTTTTGGTTGCAAAATCCATTCAATAAATGTGAATGTTCTTAAGACCCCATCCACTATAATATTCCTTTGGTTTAGGTGACTTCTTCCATTTCACTTGGAGAAAACCTTCCTTCTCTTTTTTTCCCATCAAAAGGGAGCTAAAGCATCTTACCCTTATCTTTTCCAACATTTCTAAGGATTTGAAATCACCTCAATTGGAGTTTATTTGAGGAAATTTATGCCTCCTACAAGTTAATCTACATGTTGATCACCACAATACTGAGTGGATACCATTTTAGTTATCATGACTAAAACATGTGGAGCTATTCATGTGCGAATGCTAATTGGGAGTTGAGGCATGAAAAACCCTAACCTTAACCATAGACAACTATCATAACATTCTAAAATTTGGGCCACTGAGATAAAAATGGGTTCCATTTGTATTATATTGAGTGTTGTTTCAAAGTAGGACAAAGCATTGAGATTGGAATATTCAAATTATAAAACAGGAAGTAGAAGATCTTGTAGTAGCCTTACAAGCTATAGTCTCCCTGGAAACTCCATATTGAGTGCACTTTATTTGCATTTGTATTCCATAACTAGGAAGAAATTAGTAAGGCATATACCTTACCCTCTACATGGATTTTTCCCATATTGGGTTTTCTCATGGTACATCATTTGTTCATTATGCATATAGTGTGTTATTGGTTTAGCTTATTTCATTTAAGTTTCAAGGCATTTTATTATCTTGTTCACTAAGCTAGTAATATTAAATCTAAATAAGGTGGTAGGTGTGGGAGTGATTATTCTTAATCCTAGAAGAAGAACACACTATACCTATGTTTGGGGCCTTGGAATCTATAGTAGTAATCTAGTTGAAGCTTACACACTTTTGCAAGGTTTGACCATAACAAAAAATACTCACAACACAAACTTGACTATGGTGGAGGAATTCAAAATATTTATATGGCACTTTATCTTTTGGATCAAAATTGATAGATTATGGGCTAGTTTCAATGATAGAAAGGATTAGATATGTTTTAAATTAACCATTATAAAATGTGAAATTCTCCCACATATTGCAGAAAAATAATATGGTAGTGAATTTCTAGCCCAACATAGCCATTTGCAAAAAGGTTGGGGAAATCATTATTAATGGTGAGGAATACTTTCAACTAGTCCCATGATCAAGTAATGAAGAGCCCACATATTAATCAATTAAGTCAACACATGGCTCATTGCATGACCCTTAGCTCCCATGTAGAGAGGATATCTGTGACAAGGTCCCCCTCTTGTCACACAACTACATATAACCTGTAATCATTCAATAAATAACTATATCAAGTGTGACACAAGTGAGGTGGGAATATGGCTTGGAGTTTGATTTTTCTTAGGCATTGGCATTGGTTTCCAAGGTTGATTGGGAATATGCAAGTTTTGGAAAAATATCAGTGTTTCTCAATCTTGGCCCTTTGGAACTTATGGATGTATCTATAGAAGAGCTTCCATCTCCTACATCGAGGACATCATGAAAATTTACAAAAAAAGAAGAAAATAAATACATTAGAAATTGAATTAAGGAAATTATTCCACTTGATTATCCAACTATTTGTTCATAGATGCTTTGTATCTCACCCCTCAGTCCATCCTACAAATTCAACCCTTGGCATGACAAAGAAAGACAATGTAGTTCATTTCCATTCGACCCGGGAGGAAATAAGGAAAACATAGATGATGACAATGAAGGTTATTGAGGATGAAGCTTCTAGTTGGCTTACAATTGTCTCTTAAAAGTATAAGTTTTTAATTTTTTTAAGGTTGTTACATCCTTTTTATTGTGTCTATACTACTAGATATTTAGGAATAATGATATTATTGAAAAACTACCCCTAGCCTTAAGCTCTATGCTAAATTAGGGCATCGTTTTGGTGTATGAACCTCTGTTAAGAAGCTAATTTTGTTGTAACTCTACTATAATTTTTAATTAATACAAATCATCTAGCTTCATTTTAAAACACATATAATTTGAAATCTACAATAAAATATTAAATAATAAAAGATAGTTGAAAATTATAAGATCTATTGTAATGAAGTATTCCGATAGAATATTTCTAACAATTTATAAATAAACCTTCCTTTCACTTTTCTCTTCTCTTTTGTCCCTTATTTTTCTTCTTCCCTTATGTTCCTTTATTTACTTGACTTACACGATACCCAAAGCAATGATTTACACAGAAGAGTTTGAGTTTTGAATAAATAATGCTAGATAAATTTATATCACGAATATAATATCTCTTTGTATTATGGATTGTGTTATTTGTTTACAATGTATTTCAATTATTAAATATATGTTCTTGTAGTGTTGCAACCTTGTTATATATGGATTCAAGTGGATGTAAAAATTTAGGACATGAATTATAATAATTGGAGAAGGATAAGGAAAGTAAAGGGGGAAAATAGTTGATAACACTAATGACAAAAAAAAGGTGAACAATAATCATTAATCACCTATTTTATGTTATTAACAAAGCTCAAATCATTATGGATGGAGTGACCTTGAATATCCCATGAAGTTAAACATCAACTAAAACTATAGGTAATTCTTATGTTTTTAAATGTTAGAATTTTTCTTCTCATTTTTTTTCGTCCAAATCAAAGGGGAAAACGAATTTGTAAGTTATGGAAATATTAATTATGGTTCTCACTTATTGAAATACAGTTGGAATATAGGTGTGAGTTAACTAAAGAGGAATCAAGAAATTCCATAAATGAATTATATGTAAATATGTTGGGTTACTTGCAATATGTGGTAATCATGTTAAATTTTAATTAATTTGTCTTAAGTGTGAGAATTCAATTATTTTAGTTAAGTCTATTATTACATGTAAAAAAATCAATAGCTTTAACTAATAGAAAGTGTATTAATGAACTTTAAAATATTTTTTTTATAGAGTTATTTATAAGAAGAAAATATACAAAAAAAAAAAAATGATGGTGTGGTATTGAATAATTTAATGCGAATATTGTTTCAAGAATCTAGTAATTAATTCCAACTAAGTTTATGCTTCGATGTACGTATTCTTGTAGTTAGGTTTAATATAAGTATCTAGGGTGGAAATAAATGAATTGTTTACAAGGAGGGTGTATATCACAATGTACATGCATATAAGATTCTTATTTCCGATCAAATTGTAGTATATCACTTGTTAGATACAACAAAGTGATAATTATATATCAAATACCATGTATGTGTGTGTATTCAGATTTATCCTATGCATTCATGTGTATTAAAATATATTTATTGCTTTCCAAACATGATAATGAATATATTGTTTAATAAATATTGATAATTAAGTGGTGACAAAGCAACTCATTTTTGTGGTGGTATAGAGCCTTAACTATGGACTTACACTCATTTCCATATCAAGTTCCACGTGCATTCTACACTTTCAATAAGCCAAACGCAATTACCATATATACATATAATTATTTCATTGTCATATTTACAACAATTATGAAATGATCTCAAAATCCTCACACACTTTAATAACTTAATCATATTAGTTGTATATCACATATAATGAAAGGAACTATCATTATGTTATGCAGCATAACTCTCACACTTCCATCCACAATGCATTACATGAGTGCATTACTCATTCATTTGGTTGTTTTCCATCACAACAGGTCCATGCATGAATATATCACTAATATTTTTACTAAATCTTTGTGTTGGAAATCTTATGCCTTAATCATACCCTACCCAGGTATTGATAACTCGTGAATTAAATCATAATTCATATAATTAAAATATAACTTAATCCTAAATGAATGTTTATCCTTTTCTTTATATTATCTATTGTTATGGCATGAACAATCCATACCTACATAGTTGCATTAATTATTCATTATGTTACTTGGCATGCCTAACACTCCTTAAAAGCTTAGATATTCCCTTCATTGATAATATATTGAGCATTCTTTTCCCTTGTCCTCTATATGTGGTTTCCAAGCACTTGTATCATCATCATCTTCAACCATTCCTAATCACATAGAAAATTCACAATTACATCATCTTATTAAGCCATTAAAAAATCATGTACCTCAACACTTTTAAATCCCATTCAAAATTTGACCACATTTTGAAATGCCTTAAGTCATTTGTATGCACTCTAATAGGTATTATCTTGATGCATTTTATAGTGAAATTATCATATTCAAATACTCTCTTTTTCAAATTTCATTAAAATTCTCAGACTTATACCATTTTTACATTTTAATTCTTTCACGCGTAATTAAACATTAGCAAGGAAGCGATTCAAGGGTTTTCCCCCTCTAATTTTGTTGCATAGCCTAGTATTCCAAGTAACTCTACTCGATTTCTCTCCGGTAATTACTGTGAAATGAGTTTTCTATTTTCTCTTGGATGCAGCGCATCATTCTATACAACATAGACACTTCACAAGCCTAAATCATTATCCAACATATCAATCTCGTGCAATCAGATTTGGATCAAGTAGATGAAACCTAATATAATAGTGTCATCATACTTAGCTATGATCTTCATAATTTTTTACCATATTTCTTTAATCATAGTTTTCTCATAGTCCCTTCATATGTGATTACATTAACATGTAACCTTCCCTAGTCGTAATATCGAACAACCCTTAAGATGATCTCAGTTCACAAGTTAGTACCAAATCTGTCTTTTTAGTTGCTTACCTACCTGCTTCAAGTGAATATTCATAAACAAGCATTCACACTATGCATTCAACCATGCATTCAAACAATGCCTCAATCATGCACACTACCATGCATGTGCATTGCCTACACCTTTTTCTCATCATTCATGTACATTTATTAAATGAAATATTATCCTACCTTGAGAGAGATTACATTCATTCAATTTTCATACCTCACAAGCATAAGCATAAAATGTTTCCCTCTTCCAAATGGAAAACAACAACAAGAAAGAATTATTTCAAGTAACATGGAATTACTAGGTGACTATTAACATCACCCAAAGATAGCTACTACCAACTCTTTACTTTCTTGTCATTTATGCATTCATATGTTTGCTAATGTTATATTTTCGCTAAGGGAATTATTACCTAATTCCTCCTCAACATCTAGAGCATACCAAAATCATACCTACATGGTTGTTAATAGTCTAGTGGATGCTACCTAATTAGTTGGTACTTATGGGAGGGTTCTTGGGTTCCTCTTTACCAACCTCTCGATCAAATATTTATTATCCATAGCCTTATCTCCACAATACAATATGCAACATCCTTATTAGCTTCCCCAACAATATTTTCAACTCATTCCTGGTTATGTATGTTGAAGAATCTAAGGAAATTAATGATTTAGTGATTCTTCCCAAACTTGTTGATAACAATTTGTGTTGTCTTCTTCAATTAGCTTTGTTTTATTAATGTGTTCTTCAATTCTTCAAACAATTATAAACATAGATGATCAACAATAAAAACAAGTACACAAGATGTTGGCTCCAAGCCAGGGCAAAACCACTCCTCTTGAAAGTAAAACCCTTGAATCTCTTATTATAGATATTTAGATGAATACCAAGACCCTTGAAAAAATAAACACAATGTTACCTCCAAGATAAGTGTCACTATTCTCTGCACTACTTGGTCTTTGATTCACTATCTTGACTTCACGTTTCTCCTTCTCCTTATGTCTTCACTGTCTAGTCACTGTCTTCGACACCTTCTCTTCTTGACTTGCCACAATCCTTTGATTCCTTGTTAATTACACCAGAGATAAGTTATGGCACCAGATAGAATTACGGTTAGCATTTGTGCTATGGTTGCGTATGTGTAGTCCTTTTATAAGAATTGAAGTATATACATTACAATGAGTGATATATCACACTTCTGAAGGATGTCCTAAGGATACTTTTCAGGCTTATATATCTGAGCGTGATTGAGAGGCTTTGAGATATCCTCACAGGCTTTCGGAAAGCATACTGAGCTTCACATATAGATATATCAAGACCTTGAGATAAATACCAAAACTCTGAGATAACCACCGAGACTCTGCCTTCGAGATATGCCTGAGCTTCTGAGTTATATGTTGAGACTTTTTCCTTCAAGATATGTCTAAGCTTCTGAGAGATATGCCGAGAATCTGTCCTTCAAGATATGTCCATTGTATATTCGATCACTGTAATATGAGATCTGAATAATTTGAGAGATATGCCGAGACAACATTTTCAAGAGATATATGAGATTCACTTATAGACATCGAGAGATTTTTTTTCCACTGGAAAAATCGTAATCTTTCATTAACTTGAAAAATTACATATTGTAGATGCACTATGCATATGCTATAGTGTCTGTCAACATTTTGAGGGCTCAGTATATGGTCTAATATATTAGATATATATCCAAAATCATCACGCAGGATGTTCTTTGTTGTTCTATTTATATATACATATTTTCCACGCAGGGCTTCTGAAAAGTTGTTTTGTCAACTATATACAAAAAGTTGTTCAAAAAATATCATTATCCTATTTTGTATCTCATGGGCTACCTGCCCAATGATAATGTGGATCTATATAAGGACAATGATAGTATTGATATGCATTTGATCCTTGCTGCTCCTGTATCATCCACTCTCCTCTGGGTAGTGTCGTGGCCTCCTTGGAAAGCTGGTCGGTACTGCTGTTGTGTTCCCTGTAGATATGATTGCAAGTAATGTCAAGAAATTGTGCCTTCAATATATTTATTTCATCCAATATGTTACTGAGTGTATGTGTGTGAAAAATAGTAATATTGTTGAACCAATCTATGATGATCTTCGAGTCTCCAAATATATGAATGTGCATGCAATTATGCCCCAATGTGAAATGCATGAGATGACGAAGAGTGATGATTTCTGAAAAATTGTTTGAGCCAATCCCCAAACCCATCTGGACTTTAAAGAAATGATGTTCGTTGATTTATAATATAAAACCTCCCCCGCACCCCTGCTACTGGGCAACGCCATCAAAAAAAGCCCATGGAGAACATTTATCAATATGTGGAGGGTCGCGGGGTCTTTGAGTTCGAGGTTGCAGAGGCTCAGGCAATTCGTTATAGGCAGATATGATGAGAGCAGTTAGATGAGGCCAACTCACTAGTTTATCATCAAAAATAGCCCGATTTTGAGCCAGCCAGAGGTAACAACTGATAATAATGGGTAGACTTTGTAATTTTGAGCTTTTGTGTCGATAAAACCATGATTCCCAGGCTTTGTTAATATTGTCGCCTTCCCATTTGCCTGTGAAATGTATAGATGTGGAAATGGATTGCCACAGGTTCATCAGCGCTGTGCAATTTAGGAACAGATGGAGACTTGATTCAGAAGTGCATTTACATAGGGTGCACGAGGTAGGTCTGAATACTGCTCTACGCATGAGATATTTCCCAGTGGGGACTATACCTTTGAGGATACACCAAAAAAAGAGTTTTTTCCTGGGAGGCGCAGTGAGCTTCCATAATGTCTTCCAACAAAATGAGATCATATCCGGTACCTTGTGCGATATCAGCGTTAAATAGCCTGTCTTTGGCGAATATATTCCGTTCTCGAACTGATGCCAGATTAGCTTTTCCGGCCCCTATTTAATCCTGATGTGTGACTCTGTCAAAGCATTAATGTAGTCAGTCCATTCCTGGTGCTAGTGGGGTGGAAGATTTATCTGTAGTGTATAGACATCGAGAGATATATCAAGCTTCTCGAGAGATATTTAAATTTCACTTATCGAGAGATATCGCTGAGTATCCGTTCCCTTTTTTTTATGAATGTAATATATATATTATTCCAAAGATATATGTACATTGACTACGTTACCCCTATATATATAGGTTAACACTGATACATCAAGTCAATATGAGAGCCTTTGAATCCAAGTTGACACATCAAGGAGACTTATTTCAGTTCGTAAAGCGGATTTGCAAGATGATAGTGACACTTATCTTGGAGCGTATCCTTTGACTTTTGACCTTATGAATTTCATAACATTTATGATGAAACATAAAAATCATAAAGACAACAAGAAGAAGTCTTTGACCTATGGTAAGCACATCTTGCTCATGAAACCCATGATGCAAGGAATAACAATTTTCTTCATAATATTATCGTTACAAGTCATAATGAAAACCAAACCTAGTTACTTTTCCTTCAACACTCCCTCTTAACTAGGGAGGTATTCATTAAATGGTACATGGCTATTCAACACTAAAGATATCTCATAAAAAGACTCAGACTAGTAATCCATCTATATAACATCATTATAACCAACATTGTGTTGGCATTATGATACAAGTGTTGTCCTTGATGGCAACTTACTAAGATGACAGATTACAACTCAGGCTCACAGAATGAAGAAGAAGAGATATATGCAGGTTACCCTTGATAAATCCACGTATACACGCGGGTTAGATGACCAAAAGGTGCGTATATGTATACACGCACTCTCATGCAAGGAAAGGCACGTACATGTGGTTTTGGTCTGTGGTATTTGGACCATGGTATTGTGATCCATGGTATTGGTCCAAGGTATCTTGTCCGACGTATTGATCCCAGGTATTTGGTCCAAGGTATTTGTTCTAAGTGGTTTTGGACCATGGTATTGAGTAAGGCCTAAGACTATAAAAGGAGGATAAGATCATTAGGCAAAGGCACTTAGAAAGTCTGTAATATCTGATGTAGTGTGAGATCCAGTATGTAGGTTATGGGTTCATGATGCCTTGCTTGACCTGAGCTAAGGAGGAATCTCAACGGTTGATGGAGAACAAGATCTAAGGATAGATCGGGATCTAATGGCTTGAAATGAATCATCTCTATATGATTGGATCATGTTTATTCTAGATCTGTATACTGACGCATGTAGTGTTTTGTAAATATTATGATCTGGGTATAACTCAAGTTTGGAATAGCTGCAAATCATGAATGAATATTTACAGATGTATATGCTGGTTGAATATGATAAAAGCGCGTACATACGTAGGTTAGATACATCTAAGTAGTGTATACCATAGAGATATGATGTTTAAAGTTATAGGTGGTTCTGGTTGTTGATGAGTTCTGATGACTATTTACTGGTGTCAGTATTTTGCATATTCAGTTTGGTTGATTGTGTTAGCTTTAGTGTTGATGGATGAGATCTAATAATGGATCAGGATCATAATGACTTATCTTTATGTGATCTGATGGACTAGATCTAGTTACTAACACACATATTATCCTTATATATGTATGATCTGGGTATGTCTGAAGTCAAGCAGTGCAACGAGGTTAAAAGTAAGTAATTAATGACATATACGCTGGTTCGCTTTGGTGAAGTTGCGTATACACACTGGTCTGGCTCTTCCAAGTAGCGTATGCACTTTGATGCATGATTTTTGATGATATAGTTAGATCTGAACATTGTTACAAAGTTCTGTGTTCTACTTTGTGTTCTGGTGACTGCAGTTTGTTGACAGGGTTTCAGTGATTCAGTATTGGGTGATTCAAAGATTGATGATGCTAGTGTTGATTGATTA
This sequence comes from Pinus taeda, assembly GCA_000404065.3. NCBI lineage: Eukaryota > Viridiplantae > Streptophyta > Pinopsida > Pinales > Pinaceae > Pinus > Pinus taeda. The sequence continues at coordinate 96,738 of APFE030577100.1, read as the reverse complement.
TGTGCTTCAATGATATTGATGGGTCCATTATGAAAATTGGATGAAACTTGGCCTTCAGATTATGGTGTTGTGCTTCAGGAGTATCTAGTATGAAAATTTATGAAACGTGGTACCTAGAGGAAGAAAGAGAAGGTTGCAGCCTTCTGTAGGTCAGCACCTACGTACTAGTACATCAGCCAGTACCAGAGCTAAGGGGGTTGTAGCTCCCTTCTAGTAGTAGCTGGAAAATGAGTGAAGGTTGGAGCATTTAGTAGGTCGGCGCCTATGTACTAGTAAAAGGATCGGCTAGTACAAGAGCTAAGGGGGTTGTAGCTCCCTTCTAGGAGAAGCTGGAAAATGAGAGGAGGTTGTAACCTTCTGTAGGTAGAAGCCTGCGCATTGGTATAAGGCTGCACCAGTACAAAAATATTTTAAAAATAAGTTTCTTATTAAAAGGAAGATAGAGACGAATTGCAGCAGGTGGTTTTCACCCACATTGGGTTTTCCACCTTACATCATGGTGTTCATGTGTGCTTCTTATGTGTGATGATCTGTTCTATTTTACTGCACCTGTTTACTTTTCATCTGGTTAATAAAGTTCTGTTGCACTAACTAAAGATCAACATTTAATGGATTAACTGAATCATAAGTTTACTGGATATACGCTAGTTGCATTAGACACAGTTGCGTGTACACGCAGGTTCCCTTAACTGAAGTAGCGTATATAAATCTGAGTATGGAAATGAAAAATTGTTTGATTTAATAATACTAATTCACCCCCCCGCTCAATATTATTTACAACAATTGGTATCAGAGCAGGTCCTTTGGTAAAAGCTTGATCGCTTGAAGGAGATCTGTAGAACAATGGGAAAGAAGCTTAAGAAGAAAGTGCCTCAAAAGAAGAAGACATCTCAAAGGAACTATGATAGTGGGAGAATCGATTGGGGAATATGTGGAAGAAACACTTCAGATTCAGAATCACTTCAGAATGAGGTTGAACAAGCAAAAGAACTATCAGGTATGAATTTATCCTCTGGTGATACATTTCTCCATCCATTTGAAGATGATGAAAGTGATAGCAAAACAACTCAATTTTCTCTTATGGGTGAGAAAGAAAGATATCAAATAGAGGTAGAATCTAAAAGGCTTATAGACAAAATTAGAGATCAACAAGATCTATTGCACAAAAGGGAATGTGTCTCCAAAGAAGAAGTTGCCAATCTAAAAGCTCAACTAGAGGAAGGAAACAGGGTAAGGAAGCTATTCAAGGAAAAGGAAGATCAATGTCAAAAGTTGCAGGATGAAGTAACATCATTAAGAAATGAAGTAAATGAAAGGAGCACAACAATCAAGAAACTCAGAGAAAGATCCAATTACTATGAAAGGCTTGAAGCTACGATCCTCTCGCTAAAAGAAGATCTTGAAGAATCAAATAAGTAGAATAAAGAACTACTCCAAGCTCTTGAAAAATAAGCAAACGAAGTTCTTGAATTAAGACATCAGTTGGAAGAAGGAAGAAAAGCTGAAGAAAACATGAAGAAGTAGTATCGTGAAAAGGAGGAGAAACATCAAGTTGAGGTAAATATTCTAAAAGATAACTTAGAATAAAAGGATAAGCTCTTACGATTTCAAGATAGTACTAAGATCTTGGATGATATTCTTAGTAGTCAAAGGTCTCCTGCTATCAAAACTGGTCTTGGTTTTCATGAATTTGTTGAAGATGAATCTAGTTCACAAAATAAGACAAGGAACTCTAATGCACAATTTGAAATACTCAACAAGGAGATGAGAGGTGAATCCCATCAACAACCAAGGAAAGAAATTCTTCAAAGAAAATCCTTTACTCCTCCGATGAATAATGTTGAATGTTATGTTCATAATCTTGGATATGTTGCAACCAGATGTAGAAGTAGAATGGTTCAAGACCATCACACATAAAGATCATCATGTTCCACATACTTCAAGGGATATTGTTTTACTTGCAATATGTTTGGTCACAAAGCTGTTGATTGCAACAGAAGGAAAATGAAAAATGTAAGATGTTATGCATGTAACAAGCTGGGACATATAGCAAAGGAATGTAGGAACAAAGTACGGGCACCATACCAAAAGGAGAAAACATCATCACACTTGAAGATATGGAAGAAGAAGGAAGCACAGTTTGAAAGATGTGGCACAACACAATGTATAGACATAACAGACTCAGAGGAAGCTGAAAGTGTAAACCTTCATTGTTCTCAATCTCATATGCAAGTTTCATAAAGAGAATTCACGTATATACGCAAGTTAGACTCTGAATAGTCGCGTATGTGTCAGTTTGAGAAAAGCTGTGGGACAGGGTTTGATATGATTCAGTTCATTATTTGCTCTGCTTGATAATGGTTACAATCTGCTGATGATGTGTGGAAATGTCTTGTTACTTGTAAGATGTTTAGAAGTGTTTTGATCCTAACTTGATGATGATGATGCCTTGATATTTCTTGCTGATATATGCATGATCAGATCTGACAGTAAACAAGATGGCACAGGTTTAGGGGAGCATATGCTTTTAATAATGAATTGTTGGCATTTTGGTTAGTAGTCCTTGGTGATGATGCTTATATGGCTAAATGATACATCTTGCTATGATATGGTTATGATTTGTCCATGACAAAATCTCATATGATTCTTGGGATTACATAGTTGGTGTTTAGATCAGATTTGTGGTTGATTCCCTGATGATGCACATATGGTGCTCACATGGTGATCTTCATAAGGATAAGGAGAAGTATAAAATACACAATTTCATTACTTGATGATGAGTCACTCATATGTTGTTGTTGACATATAATACGATTATGATGTAGGATTCCTATAGTTCTTGGCACTCACATGGATGAGGATTGTTGCTGTTGATGATATCAAGAAGTCTTGACAAAAGATCTTGAGCTCAAGATACATAGTGCTATATACAATATGCTGGATACATGGATGATTACTCAAAGTTGCATTGTTGGAGACATGATGATGATGAATTCTTATCTATATGATGATAGGTTGACACTTACATAGGTTGATTGACGCAGATGTTCCCAAGTGATGATACTTGGATGATATACAAGATCATGCAGATCTTGATGTTGATGAGATGGCTATGGTGTTTTTCACATATGATATAATGTGAATGATTCTGTATGTCATATGTAGAATTCTATTCAAAAGGATGAGTTGATATCTATATGCAGACATACCTTGCTATAGGTTGATGACTTATACAATGGACATATACAGGTTGCTGGTCTAGATGCTATTGATAGATGCTTATGGAGCAGATCATACATTGTGTTGATGACTTTCATGGTCTTATTTATATGCTTGGTCTCTATTATAAATGTCATGTTAAGGGCATATCAAGACTCATGATGTAATAGTTTGTCTCTATTGTAGCCATTTGATGAATCCATTTTGGTCATATGATGTAATTTGTACCCTCACTATGCATGGGAAGAATGATGTAATATTTCAGTCATGTATAAACAATTGGTATCTGGTGTATCCCCACTTGTTTGAGTGGATGAGTCAATATTAGTATATCCCCACTTGGTTGGGAGATGGATGTATGTATGAGTCTTTGGTGATAGGAAGGTCATTTATGATAGAGTCATGTTCTTCTTGTAGAACATATTTTTGTAGACCTTGCTTATAGTCAAGGGGAGCATGAACAACACACTTCAGCAGAGCAGAGATTTAACCATGTACTCAGAGGGAGCATGGACAAATTGGTACACCTTGGCATATACAAAGGGGGAGCTCAATTAGAGATTTTAGCGGGTACTCAGGGGGTGTATGGAAAGCGCAATGTATATCAAGGAAGAGAATATCTTGGTCCACCCTTTGCCCTTGATGTCAAAAGGGGAGAGTGACTTGGTATGGTTGTTGCCATCAAGTCCAAAGGGGGAGATTGTTGGCATTATGGTGCATGTGTTGTACTTGATGGCAACCCACTTGTAGCATAACAACTCACTAATATATAACTAGATGAATCTACATAAGAGATAGTAGATGTGACAGAATACATGGGATTCAGGGCAGCTCAAAGGATTAAGTTCAGATGTAATGAACAATGGCAACTCATTAAGATGACAGTTCTCAGTATGGCAAGATAACTTTGCCATCAAGTCCAAAGGGGGAGATTGTTGGCATTATGATACATGTGTTGTCCTTGATGGCAACTTACTAAGATGGCAGATCACAGCTCAGGCTCACAGAATGAAGAAAAAGAGATATACACAGGTTACCCTTGATAAATCCGCGTATACACACGGGTTAGCCGACCAAAAGGTGCGTATATGTATACACGCACTCTCATGCAAGGAAAGGCACGTACATGTGGTTTTGGTCCGTGTTGTTTGGACCATGGTATTGTGATCCATGGTATTGGTCCAAGGTATCTTTTCCGACGTATTGATCCCAGGTATTTGGTCCAAGGTATTGGTTCTAAGTGGTTTTGGACCATGGTATTGAGTAAGGCCTAAGACTGTAAAAGGAGGAGAAGATCATTAGGCAAAGGCACTTAGAAAGTCTGTAATACTTGATGTAGTGTGAGATCCAGTATGCAGGTTATGGGTTCATGATGCCTTACTTGATCTGAGCTAAGGATGAATCTCAATGGTTGATGGAGAACAAGATCTAAGGATAGATCAGGATCTAATGGCTTGGAATGAATCATCTCTATACAGTTTGATCATGTTTATTCTAGATCCGTATACTGATGCATGTAATGTTCTGTAAATATTATGATCTGGGTATAACTCAAGTTTGGAATAGCTACAAATCATGAATGCATATTTATAGATGTATACGCTGGTTGACTATGATAAAAGCACGTACATACGCATGTTAGATACATCTAAGTAGCGTATACCATATGAGATATGATGTTTAAAGTTATAGGTGGTTCTGGTTGTTGATGAGTTCTGATGACTGTTTACTGGTGTCAGTATTTTGCATATTCAGTTTGGTTGATTGTGTTTAGCTTTAGTGTTGATGGATGAGATCTAATAATGGATCAGGATCATAATGACTTATCTTTATGTGATCTGATGGACTAGATTTGGTTGTTAACACACATATTATCCTTGTATATGTAATGATCTGGGTATGTCTGAAGTCAGGAAGTGCAACGAAGTTATAAGTAAGTAATTAATGACATGTACATTGGTTCGATTTGGTGAAGTTGCGTATACACACTGGTTTGGCTCTTCTAAGTGGCGTATGCGCTCTGATGCATGATTTTTGATGATACAGTTAGATCTAAACATCGTTGCAGAGTTTTGTGTTCTGCTCTGTGTTCTGGTGACTGCAGTTTGTTGACAGGGTTTCAGTGATTTAGTATTGGGTGATTCAGAGATTGATGATGTTAGTGTTGATTGATTGTGTGCTTCAATGATATTGATGGGTCCAGTATGAAAATTGGATGAAACGAGGCCTTCAGAGTATGGTGTTGTGCTTCAGGAGTATCTAGTCTGAAAATTTATGAAACGTGGTACTTGGAGGAGAAAGAGAAGCTGAAGAAAGAGAAGGTTGGAGCCTTCTGTAGGTCAACAACTATGTACTAGTACATCAGCTAGTACAAGAGCTAAGGGGGTCATAGCTCCCTTCCAGGAGAAGCTGGAGAACGAGAGAAGGTTTTAGCCTTCTGCAGGTAGAAGCCTACGTATTGGTATAAGACTGCTCCAGTACAGAAATATTGTAAAAATAAGTTTCTTATTATAGAAAGATAGAGACGAATTGCAGCAGGTGGTTTTCACCCACATTGGGTTTCCACCTTACATCATGGTGTTCATGTGTGCTTCTTGTGTGTAATGATCTGTTCTATTTTACTGCACCTGTTTATTGTTCATATGGTTGATAAAGTTCTGATGCACTAACTAAAGATCAACATTTAATGGATTAACTGAATCATAAGTTTACTGGATATACGCTAGTTGCATTAGACACAGTTGCATGTACATGCAGGTTCCCATAACTGAAGTAGCATATATGAATCTGAGTATGGAAATGAAAAAGTGTTTGATTTGATAATACTGATTCACCCCCCCCCTCTCAGTATTATTTCCAACAGACGACTCCACTGTTGAATCTTATTATAAACACCATGGCGACTCCATTGTCTATATCTTTATTTGACCATCATGGCTTTCAAAAGGCCTCATACTTGCTCTAATGTTGAACCGCAGAAAACTTCCCCTGCATTTGAACTTGAGATCACCCACCTAGAGAGGTTTTCAAAATAGCCCTTCCTGCATTCTTGGCCAACATATTTGCCCCACTGGATTTTTCTTCTATTGTTGGTTATCCCAATCATGTCCCTCCATTTCATGAATGGAATACCTATTTGCCTATATTTGGTGGAAACATAGATAGAAGGTCAGACCAACACCTTAAGGATTTTCATGAATCCATGGAATAATAGGGTATTCTTTTTTAATATACGAAAATGAAATTGCTCATGTATTCTTTAGAAGAAGATTTTAGAGTTTGGTACAAAACAATATTGCATGGTAGCATATCTTCCTTAAAGAGATTTCACATAGCATTCAATCATTATTGCAAAAGATTATATCTATGGGATGCTCTATTTGAAGGTTGTTGTGCATATTTCTATGTTGAAAATATTTCTAAGGTTAATGATCCTATTGAAGATGTTTGTGGGGCTCCACTCCAAGAAGACATATACTGGCATCAAGAAGCATCACCCAGTGATCAATAAAGAGAGGAAGGAGACATCATCGAGCCGCAAGCAAACCCTCGGAGATCTTATTCTATCGAATATGATGATTCTCCTTCTTATGATGTGTATAACTCTGATGGGGAGTCGAGGGATGTAGGAATACAACAGTCCCAGTCATGGGAAGCTGCATAGAAAGAGGAGGCCCACAAATTCACTTAAAGAACAAGTTCAAGAACCTCCTATGATATATGATGCATATTATTCAGAGGAGGATGTGATTGTTGCATATGTTCAAAAGGAGTTGCTTACCAACAAATGGGGAGAAGGTTTCCAAGAACAAATTCTTCAAGAGGAGCCCAAAGTCGAAGAGCCAAGCATTTTCTATGGCTACCTATTGTAGAAATATTCCTCCTTAGAAACTGTTCAAGAAAGGGAGACAACTATAAATTATTCTCATCAGTTCCAAGATCTAATAGCTGATTATATGGTGTCTTTCTTTGGCCTGCAATGGTATACATCAATTCCAAGGTATGTGTCAAACTTGTGGTTTGAAGTTCTTATGGGGTGCATGCCTATTTTAACCACTAATTTGCAAGAACATGACCCAATTAGAAGGTTCACAAAGGAGATTAAAAGAGCTAAGCATCAACTACCAAGTTGGGGGCACATATCAAATTTTTTGTCCAAAGATTTTATGTGGTACATGTTTGTTTTAATTGTTGAATTTCTAGAGAACGGTGGCATAAGGTCTAATACCCTAATGTTGAGATGGTATCATTGGAAGGTTGACTTCACTTGGGTGAATTAAGCCTTATACCTAAGTAGGAGTTATACATAAATAAACTCACTAGTTGAGCATTTAATTTCCAGTTGTTAGAATTTATATTTCCGCATTTCAGTTTGATGAGGAAAGGAATCCTTACAAATAAAGTTCCATGGAGATTTTCTGGTTGTATAGGTTCATTATATTTTTTACTACATGCCCAATGGTGAAGGCTACTGGTCTACAGGTTCTTAGCACATTGCCAGCAAGGCACTGTCCCTAGTTGGAGCCAATGTTGTCACCTATTGTAAAATGTGTTTTTAGTTGTCCAAAGTGTAAAAGAACAGAGAAGTTTACAGTCATTTTCCAAGCCAAAGAAATACTCAAAGTCTAAATCAGACCCTCTCCATTACAAATTTCTCTGAACAATCTTTCCAACGGTATGTAGAAGTCTAAAAATGGACTCCTGGATCAGAATTTATGGTCTTCTAAAGTTGAAGGATTAAATCCTCAAGGAAAGAAGGAATATCAAAGGTTCGATATTAGAGATCGAATATCGGAGGTTCAGGCATGTCGCAGATTGGTGATCGCGCATCAGAGTAGCATCACATATCGACGATCGCACATCATGACGCATAGAATGTTGGTGATCACATAATCGAAGGTCTTGGCACATCGACAATCGCACACCAGAGCAGTCGAGCATATTGCCAATCGCACATCAGTGCTCGAAGGAGATCAATAGTTGACAATTGGAACATTAAGCATATCAGAAGATCGACAATCGACAATCAGAACTTTTGAACAGGTAAAAAACTTTGAAAGTCGCGATATCACATGAAGTTCCGATACAGTGTAAAACTGTCGAGAAACTCAAAAATAAGTTTACAAAGGATTTCCCCGCAAACTCAAGGGCGGATGAGCCCTTTTTCTCTCTCCTCTAGTAGGACATGTGGCAGCATATGATTGGTCCCAATAAGCTACACGTAGCGGCATAGGATTAGCTTCGATAATGACGTGTGGCGGCACAAGATTGGCTCCAATAAAGATATGTGGTAGATGACGTCAGCATGACATGGCGGTATGGAAGGACATGTGACATTCTATTTTGGCATTTTGAGGGGGCCTATTGGGGCATATTCGAGTGACATGTGTCACCACTCAGGAAGTGCCACATGGAAAAGATGACGTCACATTGGAGATCGCAAATTAGAGGTTGATGGATGTTGCCACTTTAAAGCAGTGCATACTTGAAAAATGTCGATAAGGGGGCTTTGATATATTAGGCTAGTGCATGATTGCTAGAGAAACTCAAAGGAAAGGGGTGCAAAGCACTTTATAAAGGAAAAATGACCCCAGGTAGGAACAAAAGGCTCTAACACCTTAAGACTAAGCCCCAGGTCACAACCCTCGGTCCTATGGAGGAAAATGTTGAAAGGGGCTAAATAAAAGGGGGCTAAGGAGCATTGAATATCGCTATTTTGTAACGCCTTTTAGAGTAAAAGTCTCGATGAAGCAAAAACTATGATATAACAGTGTGGCTGTATTACGAGGAATATAGCACTTTTATAGTGAAAGGCAGGGAGTTATGTGATGGATGAGTCAACATTTGTGATTCCACGACATCACTAAGGTAGCCACAATCAATCGCTCTTGGATCTAGAAAGTGGGAATTCAAGCGGCTAAAGATGAAAGCAACGAGAATCGACTGAACAATAAGGGAGGAACATCAAAGCAGAGACGCGGCATGATCAGAGGCCATCAAAAGGATGACAGAGAGATATTTTATTCATCCATCATTTTGTTTCATTATTTCCTTTTATTATGTAATTTCTACATTTTCAAGAATGAGATCAAATCCGAATGTAATGATTTTGGGCAACAGCCATTGCACACCGAGACAGCTAGTCTATGAGACAATTGGAGCTCAGATGAAGATATTTTCATAATTGTTTTACAAAGCTCTCCCTCTCCTTATAAAAAGAGGGAAGAAACACTTAATAAGGCTTCCAAAATTCTGCACCCAAGAGGTCCAAATTCTGTGGTTCCACTTTGGTTCTATTTTCATGTTCATGAGGGACTTGAGCGATACATTGTTGAATGTAAATGGACTAGTGAATTGGACTCATTTTGAAGGATTAATGAAACTCTTTGGTGATTCCAATCATAGCAATGTGCAGTATGTTTCTCCTTTGTTTATCAATTCATGTATGTTTTTCTCCCTCTAAAATAGTGTAATGAAGCTGTCAATTTCACTTTGATTAATGGTTGTATGTATGATTCTAAGTAGTAACAATACCTATGGTAATTACATATTTAATTATGTTATTTGATAGCTTACGATACCTATATGAGCACATATTTACTTATGTTAATTAGTAACAAATGTATTCATGATGTATAGAGGTTGGGACCTTAATTAACGCTTCACTATTCCTGCCATTTCACCTCTCCAGTCTTCCATACTTATGTCGAAACATTGTTGCTTAGGATTATGTATTGTTTCCAGCCCTACGCATCAAATTCCTTCCTTTCTTTCCTCCTTTTCATTTTACTACAACACCAATATTAAAGTTGCTTATTGTTGTGTGTCAGCCACCAAAACTAGACATTTCTTTATGAGATTAGCCCAATTTACCCCCCGAGTATTTAGATCCATGTATTTTCTTGAGTTTACCTTGATGAAGGACTATTGAACCAAGCCCCTTGAATTATATCCTTTTAAACTACGTGACAATTTTAGTTCAGCATACTTCGCTCAGATTATCTTCAAAAACACTCTTCTCTATAAGATGCCCTCGAAACTGGTCTTCTTTGAACCCAAAGGCTGTCTCTAGGAAGCTTATATATCTTTTGGAGCACTTATGCGATAGGTGATAGAAAAAGCTACAATAGATTGGAAGTATTTTGCTTAGCCCTTGTTCACATGGGTGTCAAGAGCTGTGACCCAGAGGTTGTAGGGAAAGGGCCTATTGGGCTATTAGTAGCAGAGTATCGAGCTATTGGGCTCTGAGATACCAGGAGTTCCTTGTAACAAATATACTACAAACTCTTTATGCCAATAGATTTTGACTTGCATGAAGGGCGATGGATATAGTCTTATTCCTTGATGTTTATGAATTGTCGGAAGGAGAACTCAATGAATTAGCCCGAGTTATGGAAATTTTGGGTTTGAGGATTTTGGCACTAGCCTATGGTCATATGGGTTGCTAGGGGGATGTGAGTGAGATCCTAGCCAGAAGGGGTGTTAGTCTTGGAATATCAGATATCGGGTGTTAGGAAAGTCACAAAATGACACCCATCTTAAACATTCGATATAGATGAACCTGTTAAGTTTGTTGGTTGGCAAAGAACCTTCCACTCATTGTTACTCGTTATTGGATCAAGAGTGAACACAATCAGTTTTTGGAGAATATATTAGGATTGATTGGGAAAAGTCCCTGAGATAGATAAAACAACCACCATTCACCACTTAATAGAATATCAAGAGTTGTCGGTTAATGGGACCAAGTTTTTTATTAATGTCTAGGTTGGGACCTTTGCACCATCTTTTTTTCCAAGGGTGTGATGCTTGATTTATGTTGTCTCTTCTTCGGGCATGCTAGTCTATGATCTATTGTAGGTGGTATCCTGCTTTTGGTTTTAACATTCTTCAACATTATAATAGTAGTTGGAGGGAAGTCATGTTGGGGATTTTCTATTTGCATAAGGAGGGGATTGTTGAGCGACTTGCTACTTATATTAGCTCTTTCAAGGGCTCCTTTAGAGTTGGCTTCGGGCCTTTGAATGGTGCCCCATCCCCCTGTTGTCTTTTATTTGGATAGATTTATGTTTTATTGTCTCTGTGAAGCATCTTTGAAGAGTTTGGGTTGTTTTTGTCATTGTTGCACTGAGGTGGAGGCTAATGGGATAGAGGAAATACCTCATGGAGTTTTTTTGTGCCTACTATAATGGGGATCTGGTGGTCAAATGCTCAGGGTTACTTTATGTTCAACATGGATACTTAGTGTGGGATTTTTTTTGTGTGTTGCGGGTACTCTATGGTCTTAGCTATGCCAATTGTTTTAAATCATTGCTTCAGTTAGTGTTGGTGAATTTGCAGTTGCATGGTCCAATGCCACATCAGAGGGCACAAGTCAGGAGAGGGGTTGCGTAGTATCAAGATAATGCCCAAAAGGGGCAATCCCATGATTGGAGGACGTTTTTGGGCGATTCCTGGAGATGACGCCAAGTCTTGTCCATGAATACATTTCCCAAACTAAGGCCACAACACCCATGCACATAGTACCCCTCTCAAACACAAAGCTCCTAGTTGAATGGGCTAATTAGATCCTTGGCATTGGGCATACTAAGGATCGGTTCAATTAGTACATGCAAACCAGAGACCTGTATCAACAGATGAAATTCCTTTTGGGGCGTACATTGATGGATAGACAAGAGCATCGAGAGGACATCCTACACTCACTAGATCGCTTTCACCACCATCTAGGTAAAGTAGATCGCAGGCTTGACAGTATTGAGCAGCATGTGGGCATACTTTGGACGAAATATCTCAAGAGGGCTCAAAGGAGCCTATGTAGATTGCTACCTCTGATTCCTACTCCTCTAGGTAGTTTTTTGATGTCCATGTTCTATGTGGCTTTTGATATTAATCTCTCTCGGATTTGCATCCCAAAAAAGGTCCCTAATAACCTTTTGGTCCTTCCTTTAGAGATTATTTTTCCTATTTATGATCACATTTCACCACTGAAAGATTAATCAGCCAATGCAACTTTTTGGTGTAGTTACCAATTTTTGAAGATAATAGAAATTCACTTCACAAAAAATAAATAATTAAATTTAAGTTGACCGAAAATTTCTTTCTATACTCTGCCATGGAGAGACTAATAAAGGGTAATGGTTGCAATTCAACAAGTCCTTAAATACTACTTTAAACTATGACGTCCAATTTTAAAAAAAGGTAAAATAAATAAATTAAAACATAAAAAATGTGTCACAATTTTCTAAAAATTGTTAAAATGAACAAAAAAAATATTTTGATAAAAATATTGTACAAAGAAGTGGTGGCAGGAATGTGAGGGGTTATTCTGGACTTTGGTGGAAAAAAATAAAGTGAGTACAGTTGGGAGCTAGACAATTGTGCAAATAATGTAGCAAAAGCATATGGATTACTGCAAGGGCTCCTTTTGGCAAAAGAAGCAAACATCTAAGCTTTGGTGGTGTTGGTAGATTCATAGTTGGTTATCCACCACCTTGTTCATGGATCTTTGCATAAGGATTGCTAGTTGCAAAGCATTATTTATCAAATTAGGAATTTGAAACTAGCCTTCTCTACTATTAGCTTCTTTCATTCATCGAGAATGAACAATTCTACAACATATGATCTCCCCAATAAATGTGTAAACTTGGATGCATGAATGAGAAATTGTATTCTTTCCCTTGCAGCTATTCCTTAACAATGGGACTCCTATGCAGAGTAAACTTTGTTTGTATCTATAGGTCTTTTGGAGAATCCACACCTCCAAATACCTTGTGTCCTTTAGGATAGTAAAACAACTAATAGATATCGAGAAATAAGATCGTTGTGAGGTTATATGCATAGTTGGCCTCGAAGGATTTTCATTGTACTCACCTACTGTACAGGTTGTGATCCAAGTGCGAATTTTATTCTCATCACACTTATCGCGAGGCGCTCTACAGTCTAGTATGGCGGTAGATCTCACATAAACACGTAAATGTAAACATAAACATTTAACATGTGATGTTTAAAATTTAACATTTAACATTCTTAATATAATGTCGGCCATATTTAAAAATCAATCTAATTATTATTATGTATAAACACTATATACTTTTAAAATATGGTGAGGTTTACAAACACTAAATATAAATATTAATAAACTAGAGGTTTGGTAAATAAATAAAACCTCTTTTTATAGAGGTATGGTAAATAAATAAAAATATAAATAAACTAGAGGCATGGTAAAGAAACAAAACCTCTTTTTATATTTACTCCATAAACTTTTTTATATTTACTAAAACTCAAAAAAGAGTTTTTATTTAGGTGAAGCCTATGGATCAAATACCATTTTAATACCACGGGCGAAATACCATGGGCCAAATTATTACTAATACCATGCCAAAAAAAGCATTATCAACCCTAATATTAATATTAAAAGATTATTATTATTATTAAATCTAAATTTCATATTAATATATTATAATATTAATATTATTTAATAACTTTGGATTAATACAATATTAAATTTGTTATATTATAATATATATTTATCACGATATATATAGATATAAATGGGAGGGAAGAACAAAGACATAGAGTGATAGAGGTGGAGAGATAGAGGGAGTGACAAGGGAGAGATGGAGATAAACTAAATGAGAGGGGAGAGGAGGAATAAAGATCAAGAGAGGGAGATGAGTGAGAGAAGTAGAGAAGGGTAAGAGGGAGACACAAAGATGGAGGGGGGAGCGAAGGAAGGAGAGAGGGAGGGAGATAGTGAGAGGATTGGAGCACGGAGAGAGAGAGAGAGAGAGAGAGAGAGAGAGAGAGAGAGAGAGGAGGTTGGAGTGAAAGGGAGAGAGAGGACTCGGGAGAGAGGATGAGAGGGGGGGGATAGAGAGATGGAGTTGGAGGGGGAGAGAGGGAGAGAAGAAGAAATACATAGAGAGTAAGAAGTGAAGAGAGGGAGGGGGTGGCGAGGGAGAGATGGAGAGAGAGTGTGTATGTTTAGGCATGAGATAAAGAAACAAAGAAGGAGAGAGGGAACGGTATAATAAAAGAGAGAGAGAGAGAGAGAGAGAGAGAGAGAGAGAATGATGGGGGAAGAGAGAGGAAGGTAGGAGAGAAGGTAGAGAGAGGAAGGATGAGAGAGAGGACTTGAGAGAGGAGGAGGAGAGAGGAGAAGAGAGGGAGGGATAGAGAGATTGAGTTGGAGGGGAGAGAGGAGGGGAAGAAGAAATACATAGAGAGTGAGAAGTGGAGAGAGTGTGTGTATATTTTGGGGTGAGATAAAGAGACAAAGAAGAAGAGATGGAGAGAAGGGGGGAGAGAAGGAGAGAAGGAGGGATATAGTAATAGAGTTGGAGGGTGACGAGAGAGAGAGAGGTGGGAGAGAAAGGGGGAGAGATGAAGGAAGAGAGAGGATGTGAGAGAGAGGAGAGAGGGAGGGAAAGAGAGATGAAGTTGGAGGGGGAGAGAGAGGGAGGTAAGAAGAAAGACATAGAGAGAGAAAGGTGGAGAGAGAAAGAGGGTTTGATAAGGAAGATGGAGAGAGAGGGAGAGAGGAAAACAAAAGGAAAGAGAGAGAAGCGAGGGAGAGGGGGAGAGAATAGAGAGAGAGAGAGAGAGAGAGAGAGAGAGAGAGAGAGAGAGGAGAGGGGGAGGGAGGGATAGATAGATAGTTTGGAGAAAAACATTATATAAACATGTACAAATAAAAAATAAAATATAACTAGCCTAGATCCATCTTAACTTTGGATTTATCAAGCGCTGAGAGGGATCAAATCTCTTAACGTGTAAACCTCTTTTTTGAGTGCAAAACTTGAGGAAAGGTTTGCACCTTGAGAGATTTGATCCTCTCGGCGCTTGATAGATCTAGAGTTAAGATGGATATAGGTCGGTAATTCTATATATATATATATATATATATATATATATATAATATATATATATATATTATATTTGTTGCGTGAGGGACATATTAGACTGTCAGAGAGGGAGGATGAGTTGATTTGGTCTTTCTCCCCATTGGGCACATATTCTCCTAATGTAGGGTATGATTGTCTAAATGTGGAAAGACTATTGGAGGATACGATTTGGTGCTAGAATTTATTTGGCAAGCTAAATGTCCAACAAAAGCTCATATCTTTATATGGTGTGTTTTTAGCGATAAAGTACCCACTTGGGATGTAACACAACGCACATGCAAGGTAGGACCAAGATGGTGTTTTATATGCAAAATGGGTGAGGAATTGATCATACATATTTGTATTAGGTGCCCCTTTACTCTTTAGGTTTGGAACCACTGTCAAGCGACAATTGGTTAGGTTTCAGATTGGAATGGCAACACTGTTGAGGAGACTTGGAGAAGTTGGAGCACACTTCAACATCAAGGAAATTCAGGGCATTACCATTGATACTTTGTTGGGGGTCTAGTTGGCCCAGAACAAATCTATTTTTCGAGAAATCTCCTCTTCTCCTCTACAAGCGCTTGAGGAAGGACTAACAATTCTAGCTCATTTCCCACAGATCCAAGCCTCTCCTCCTCCCTGAGTCATTATTTTAGAAAACCTTGACAAATATTTCACATGGGCTTTCTTTGACGGTGCGTCTCAAGAGGAAAATCAATCTAAGTGGGGGCAGTGTCATTTTATATCTTTCTCAGAATCACTTCTTTCAAATCAAAATGGGTTTTGGGAGAGGAACTAACAATCAAGCATAATTGTTGCCATGTAAATATTTGCTTGGTTTTGATAAAGAGAAAGGTTATGATAGGTTACAAGTTTATGGAGACTCTTTACTTGTGATAAATTGAATCAACAGAGCTCAAGAATGCAAGAATATTTTACTTGTTCCAATTTTGGAGGAGGTTATGTGGCTAAAATCAAATTTTAACAATGTTTTATGTTCACGCATTTAGAGGGAAAGGAAATCTCAAGTGGATCGTTTATCCAAAGAAGGCTTAAATCTTGCTCAAGACCTCTGGTAGATTACTAAACATTGTGACAACTCATGCTATGATTTTTATCACTGACCTTTTGTGGATGATTTTAAACTGGTTTCTCCACTCCACAACTGACTACATATTTCAAATAATATACACCCGTTAATGGTTATCACTATTTTGTTTTTTATATTTATAGGTGAAGTATATCTTCATATTTTTGTAATATTTGTGTCTCTTTGAACAAGTAAGGGCTTGTATGGCGAATAGTACATATTTTTCATGGAACAGTGTTGAAGACAATTGACTCTGTGTGAATCAACAAAATACACACAACAATGTGTATATACAAAATGTAACTTTGTATCATTTTGCAATTGAATAGAGTTACGATTTTTTCCCAAGAAAAAGAAAATCAATAAATTTATTAAATTAGAATGTAACAAATTTTCCAAGTATAACAAGTAATATTAGACAAATAAATTTTTACAAATAAATGTCAAGTTTCCAATACATATTTCAATAGAATTGTACAAACACACACACACACACACACACACACATATATATACAAAATTGTGTAGACTAATTATAGTAACTTTTCCGACCAATTTTGCACAAAATATAGAATAAATTTGTTACAATTAAAAGTTTAGGTAGTGTAAACTTCTCAACCTAGGTGCTCCAGGGATTTTTGAGGGTGATGGATCCATCTATATGGTCAAAAACACATTTTAAACAACCAAAAATAGCAATCTCACCCATAATTGTATCATTGAATTCTTGCCAAAAAACCCAAAGCATATAATAGTTAGGCAATGGCTATTTAGAATTAATTTAACCAATTATAAACTTATTCTAAATGGAAAACTAATAATTGTTTATTCATGACTCATAAAGTCATACCAAATAAATCACAACTTATAAAAGCATACCAAGCCAATTTGGGGGGTTTATATCTTAAGTAGATGCGCGTAAAATGAAGTCATTGGGTTTATATATAGTTATATACAAGGTAATTTCGTTTTACTCAAAGAGTTGCTAGTAAGCAAATGAAGAACACACAAGACTTTCCTTTCCAAGATTTTGGCCACACAAAAGGCTTTAATTCCTCTGGGTTACAAGTAAATCTAACGAATAGCAAACTTTGTTACAAAAAAAATCACAACTTTTCAAGGAAGAAGCCCCTTCTCAACCAACATAGACTAAAACCAACCTAAAGAAATCCAAAATCAACCCTAAAATCCCAAAATAATTGACCCCAAAAATGGTAAAAATGGAAGGACCTAAATTAAATTTAATAGCAGCAAATTCCATCATACCTTCCTAGTGACAATGGTATGACTTGGCCTTTCTTAAGCATTCGAGGAAACCCTAGAGTTTGATTGATTAGAAACTAGGAAACTAACTAGGAAACACAACTTCAAAAACGATGATAAACAACACAAACCCCGTTAACGATTAAAGGGTAAAACACAAACCCCATATGGTATTTGGTGTAACACACCCAACCCCTTGATTTCTTGATTAGGGTTGTGGGGTGTCTAGGCCCAATATCTAAGGTTACTTTATGGAGATGGGGCTATAAAACTTCTTTATCCAACCACTTCATAACTTGTTTATGACATCACCATTGTCTTTATGCTCATAAAGAGCTTTCTAACAAAATAAATTTTATTTAGATCTCAACTCCAAGCACAAATTTATGCCTAGTTAAAGCTCTGCACTCTAAGTCTACCTAGCCTCCATACTGCTTCCACATGGAATCCCCTACCCACATGTCATCATGTTATAAGGCCATATCAACGATGTGCGACATCCCCACCACATCACTTGGAATGTCGCTTTCAGCACCTTATTTGACTTGGCAGGTTCAAGAGGAAGCCTTGATAGTCTTGTTTTGTTCTCTTGACACATGAAACTCTAATATTATGACTTTCATCAAGCCATTATTCAATGAAAAGAGATACCTCTCTGTAAATTAACAAGGTTTTGAGTCTTATTAGTGTTAAGGGTTCAACTCGATATGAAGGATCCAACATTCGAGTAACCCAACACCCAAAAACCGAACACAAATTTTTTTCTAATCACACTTTCCTATCCCAATAGATGGAATTCCACTAGCAGAAATATTCTTGTCCTTAGACAAAATTTTTGAGTTCATCGATATTGGGGACTCACAACAACTCATTCACCCTAGATTTTCGACCTTTAAAATCTTGACACCAAAAACTTAGTCCCATTAACTGACAACTCTTGATCTTCCATTAAGTGATGAATGGTGTTTGTTTTATCTATCTCAGGGACTTTTCCCAATCAATGCCAACATATTCTCCAATAATTGATTGTGTTCACTCTTGATCTGATAATGAGTAACAATGAATAGAAGGTTCCTTGCCAACCAACAAACGTAACAAGTTTGTCTATATCTAATGTTTATGATGGGTGTCATTTTGTAACTTTCCTAACACCCGATACCCAATATTCCAAGGCTAGCCCCCCTTCTGGCTAGGATCTCGCTCACATCCCGTTGGAAAGCCATATGACCATATGCTAGTGCCAAAATCCTTGAACCCCAACTTTCCATAACTCAGGCTAATTCATTGAGTTCTCCTTCCGACAATTTGTAGACATCAAGGAATAGGACTATATCCATCGCCCTTCAGGCAAGTCAAAATCTATTGGCAAAAAGAATTTGCAGTATATTTGTTTCAAGGAACTCCCGGTATCTCGAGGCCCAATAGCTTGATACTCTGATACTACAAGTCTGATAGGCCCTTTCCCTACTACCTCTGGGTCATAACTCCTGACACCCATGTGAACAAGGGCTAAGC
Organism: Pinus taeda; assembly: GCA_000404065.3. Lineage (NCBI taxonomy): Eukaryota > Viridiplantae > Streptophyta > Pinopsida > Pinales > Pinaceae > Pinus > Pinus taeda. The sequence continues at coordinate 77,769 of APFE030577100.1, read as the reverse complement.
AAAAGACTTCCAATCCCTAAAACTTTAAGCTCCAAATCATACAACCTCAAATCAAAGAATTGTCAATCCTTGAAATTCAAGCTCCATCCCCAGATTTCTGTAACACACCTCCTTACATAAACAGGGCTGGTCACTATGTTAACCCAAGACTTGTTGTGTGGTTAAGAGAAATATTTTGCTATTTATTTCTCTTTATATTTGTTATTTTTTTTTCTTCTATATTTGTATGTCAAAAGTGTTCATTTTGGTTCTAAAAACATCAAACTAGAAGAGGGGCTATCTAAGAAACCAACTTGTCAGCTTGGGGAACTCTTAGCATATTGGACTGCTTTTTGTTGTACCCTAAAGGTAGAAAGAAGATAAACATATTAGGGTAATACAAGTAGATAAGGTTATATTTCAAACTCCAACCATTTGGGGTAACTTCATGATTGTATCGTTGTAGCTCCAACAAGCCTTTTATAATGATATTTACCTTTTTTGAATCCAACTACTAACCAAAGACATTGGAAATAACAAACCAAAATTGGGTTACTCTTACTAAATTAGAGTTGATGTTACTTTGTCTGTTTATATAGACATTTGTGATCTTCAATGATGATTGCTTTGATTTCATGTGTTAGAAAGACTCCAAGTAGAGCAAAAATTATTATAAAATCTCATTTGACAATTTTTGGCATTTGTTGACCCTTAGTTATGTACCCATAGCGTCATTTCATTTAGTGGCACACAATAAAAAAAATACATAAGTCCAAACAAGATTACACATGCATTGCAACTTGCTTGCCTTAGAAGTTGCAAAGCAAACACAGATGAACCATGATGATATCAAGGATGAATTAAAGTGCAAAATATTTGTTGACTGAGCTATCTAATTGTAGAAAATAGCATTTTGACACTATACCAAAGTTCAATTCCAAGACATACTACCTCCCTATAGGTTTGTATATTGTAGTTCAATTTTAGGCCACAAGGCCACATTAAATTATGTTGTAGAATTTTAAAAATCATAGTGACAAGATCAAGAAATAGTTGACTTAATAATGCAATCAAAGCTTAGAAGTCACATGCAAAATAATGAACTTCATATGCACCTCCACTGCAAGCTGAGTAGTTGCAATCATCAAAATAGCCATTTTGCCTTAACAAATCGTGATAATGCCTTTCAAGTATCAATGAAGCTTGAAAGGTAGGTAGATGTTAGATATCTATCAAACGTCAAATGCACCCTAACCAAATAGTGCCCCCTCCCCGCCGCAAAAACAAAAACCTTGTACTTGTTCTTTGTTTCAATTTTCCTTTGAAATAAGATAAAACACAAAAGTGATAGGCAAGCTTCAAAGCTCAAAATTCAACTATTTGAAACCTTTATAGTGACCTATATGTAAAGCTAAGGAGTGTACAAAAAAAATGCCCATTCTATTTTTAACATGTGCATATAAACCCAACCTCAAGCGTGTAAGAAAGAATGAGATCGCTATCACCTTGCCAACCCAATCAACAATTAGCTTACAAAGAACAAACACATCGCTAACAAGATTTTAATCTAGGTGAAGATGATAACATTTTTCCTATGGGAAATATGCCCATTTGAACTTGTGCTACCCAACTTCTATGGCATGCTTGTAGGCCAATTATGAGTAAGTCCCCCTTGAGGATCTTCCAATCAGAAATCACAGTGCAATATTTGATATGTTTTAATGGATTATGAATGCACAATGTAGTGGTTGGCCAAATTCGAGTACCCCTATCTCAAAAGATGGTGCAAAGGTCCATTTTCTGTTCACTTAAAGTGTAAAAATTTTAATTAACCTAGAGTGAATGAAACATTACATTTAATAAACTTTGGTTTTCATAATTGATTTTTAAAAGTACTTTTACACTCTACTTCCATTTTTACGCTATTTGTGAGCATTGTAAAGAGTTTTTCCGCTAAGTCTTTGCTTCTGTCTCCTACAAGTAAGCTCAGATTCTCAATTTCTAGAAGAGATGAAGTAAGGCAGTAGAGGTAAAAAGAAGGCTCCACAACAGCAACTCACTGCTCCATTTCTTGAAGAGGTTGATGATAAAGTTCCAGGAGTGGGACTACTTTTAGATATTGTATGTACCAGAGACGTCGGACATCCTTCATGGGAATCAATTTATCAATAATTTGAAAGTGAGAATCATAGAGTTACTGAAAGAATAGTCACAACTGATCATAGTATTCTTGTCTCGGAAGACACTAAAAGCAATGATGTCAAATCTTTCTTGCACAAAATTGCAGCTAGGCCACAATTATTGCCTTACACGGACATGGTTCATTGGGTGGTGGAAATTTTGGATATTTTTGCTAGATGCTTTCAGACTAAGAAGGGGATAGTAATTGGGTCTTTCAACAACAAGGATTTGTAAAGCATGATACATTTTCCAAATCCTCAGTATATATATATATATATATATATATATATATATATATATATATATAAGGAATATGTTGAGGCTTTCATAAAGGAGGATTGGCATGCATCAGAACAAATTAGACAATGGAGACAAGACCCAAATAAGCATAAAACGAAGGAAATTGGTAAGTACTCGCTCGATTCTCTCGTGCTCCTTTCTCCCAAGTTGTAGCTATGATGTGTCAATTGCATGTGCTCCCTAATGTGTCGAAATTCCCGGACACCTAAGTACTTCTCATTGATGGGCCCTCTGTAGGTTATATATTTGATTGGGCTACCATACTTTCTGATAATCTGGCTTCTCATATCTTAACTTTCCAATAAGGTAGAATAGTTTCTGAAAATAAGTTGCCTAATTTTACAAGTCAGTCCATGTTATGGATGCTCTATGTTTTTCTATGGATTTTCTTGCTATGGGTTGAAAATGGACTATTCAGGATCTTAAGCCTATCTATATCTACCATGACAACCTATGGAAATCCAAATATTGTGAACATCTCTACCATATATGTCACAGAGTTATGACTATGATATATGAAACCATCTTTGAGTCTCGGCCACCAAGGATGTCTCAAGAAGCCATGGATGACATTCAAACAGTCGACAATTGGTTCGAAGAAGAGTTATTTACTTTTATCAAGGTCTATGGCAACCTTGAACATCCTTATGTTTTGCCTTTATTTATTCGCAATAGCTAGTCAACGGAGAATTGACTTATCATGTAGTGTGTTGAAAAATGTGCAACAAGAAATGTTAAATTTAGAATGTGCTAAAAACAGACCTCCTAAAAATAGCGTGTCTAAAAATAGCAGTTTGACCAGTGAGGTCATTGGCCACATTGGGTGAGAGGTGAAACTGCTAAAAATAGAATGTTCTAAAAATAACATTTCTGGGTGCCTTCCTATTTATAGTAGTCCCTAGTCTATCTATAAGAAGTACAATTAATTTTGGTCTTAACAGCAGCTGGAAATATTAATTAATTAATTCAGTTGAGTTAATTAGTTAAGGAAATTTGAATTTGAAGTCTTTGTGAGCATGCACATGAGTTGTCCCACTGATTGAGGAATTTATCCTTAATTTCCTCCACTGATTGAGGGAATAAGTATGAGTTCTATAATGAGATAATCAATTGACTTAGTTCTAACTAGTCAAGTCCAAATAGATTATTTTAACAAGTTGTTAAAATAATAAAATATAGTTTGTTAATGCTTGCATGCATGTGACAACTATTATTTTAGATAATTGAGGATTCACTCATGGATAACTGTTGCATGTCAGTTCTGTTAGGACCCAGTTGAGATCAGATGTGGGATAGTGTACTATCAGATGCTGGACTATTTCTATAAGTGTTTTGCATGATTGAGGAACTAGTGTCCTCAAAGATTGTGTAGTTGGACCATAGGTTGACTTGGTATGTTTGGAATTAATTGCATATGCTTTTCCTATTATTTCCTAAGCCAATTGCGCAAGGAAATAGGGATTGGACCATAGGTAAAGCCTTTATATACAGGGCTTGGTTGGTTCATGAGACATATCTTCTGATTGAAGATCATCAGGATCTTCTGATTACAAAGAGCGCAGGATAGCTATTGAGCTGATTCTTTTTGTATGTTGTTGAGGATCTACACTTGATTGATAATACATGGTTGGGGTTTTATGTTGGTGCTTCCCCTGGATATATCTTGTGTTATGTGTGACTATTTCTCTTGATCAGTTATGCATGTTTCTACTTGATGTTGCTCATGAATTCGATTATGCTTCTGCTTAATGTTTTGTAGAAGTAGAACAAGTATTATACATTAGGACATTGCATATATTGGTTTGTTCTACAGGTGAAATTTCTACACAGTGGGTTATGGTATCACTAAAGTATTAAGAGAATACAATAAAAGGGCATGACTTGTTTTTCTTGTAATATTTAGTATATTTGCATTGGCCAATTACCGCCACACCAAGAAAGAGATCCTTATTGTTCAAGCTCTAAAATTTCCTATTGTTCCCAATAGACATTATGGACTAGATTTAGTGGCGAAGAATTTTACTGCATCTCAAGGAATCAAAAAATTCATCCATGAAAAGGATAAATTGGATGATATGCTTGTACAATCTTCTTCTTAGGTTACAATATTACGGAGAGTGGAAGAACAATAGAGGAGAAAACTCAATTTGTTCAATAGATAAATCCTTGTATAGCCAATCTTCCATTAGATTGTTACAATTACCTCAGAAGAAATCATCAATATCGATCGCTCAGCTTGATAGTTTTGCATAGTCAGTAGTTCCTCCAAAGGTTGTTTTAATTTCTTCCCCACCTTAGGTTGAGGAATTGATTTTCAATCCTGAATTAAATGAGGCAAGGAATTAATTCAATATGGCTATAAATCCTAATACCAAGGCTCAAGCTTCAGTTTATCAAGCTTCCACTTCTTCACAACAAGTGGATGGTCATGTTACTATTAAGAATGTTGAACAAGAAACCAGGTCAGAGGAGGTTGCTGATAAATCTTCCATTCATGGTTAGAAATATGTTGAAGTTATTACTGCTTTCCCTACCTCAAAGGTTACTCTCAATATAGAGGATATTCCTCCTTTAGATATATTCTACAGCTGATCTGAAAAGGGAGGAGGAGGTCAATTTCCTCTTCCTAAAAACAAGGATCGTTCTCTAACACTTTTCAAGGAAAAATGGGTCTTAACACAAAACATGTTTTCCAAAATGTCTCTTCAAGTTATGAGTTAGTTTTTACTTGTAAACTTAAGCGTAAGCAACACAACATCACATAACTCATACATGCATTCACGAAGAGTAGAACAAAGGCTTTGGTGATGGAGTTCACCCCTCTTGGTCTACATCTCCAGGCTTGCCAACATAGTTAAACCATTCCATATATTCAGTGGAAAAGGAGTACATAAAAGTTTGTTGATAAAACATGTGGTTATTTCCCCTTCAAGAAAATATTCTCCTGCAAAGAACTCTCACATAACATCATGACAACCTATAGTAAGTCATGAAAACATCAACAACACAATTTGTCTCCTACAAAGACCTGATACCCTATAAGAAAATGAGCATTCACGAGCATATAAGCACTTCAATTCCACATTAAAGGACAAATGGAAAACTTTCCTCAATAAGACATAGTGAGAAAAGTATAGAAGATCTGAACCCTGCAAGTAATAGCTACTATAGTAAACTTCTGAAGGTAAGAAAACTCCTATAAATCCTTCTCCATGTTCAAACACCTTCAAGAACTGCTCCAAAACACTAATTGATCCATACAACCATGAACTTGAACCTGCAAAAAATTCCTTTAGATGTGCTCAAATCAACAAATAGAGGTCAAAATTGGATCTCAGATTTCCAAAAACCCCTAGGTAGACTCTTCTTGAGCTCCAAAAGGACAAAAACTCACAAAGATATGACTCTACAAGCTCTCCCTATAATTTTTGTTGTTATCCGTTCTACAAATTGGACCAAAAGTGTAACTGTCCTACAAATCTTCATTGTTTTCCACAGTGGAGGCGACAATTTTGCACTTTAACGGTGCAATTTGTTAGACAATTAAATTGCCCAATAACCCCTATGAGCAATAATTTGGCCTTATGGGCCATGCAGCCGAGGGTCGAGACTAACTGCCCGCCCTCGCCAGCCTAGCCCCTTAACTGCCAGGTCATGGTCATATTAACCCCCACGGGGCCAAGGGTTCGGCCAACGACCCGCCCTTTACGCTGATCCATCGTGGTCACATTAGAGGCCATATGACCTAGGGTTGGCCCCCTTACAAGTACCCTCTGTCGAGTGCCTTCGCCACGGTCCTGTGTAGGTGCATGCAATTAGGGCCCAAAGCTTTTGTCGATCCCTTTCTCCATTGGTTCTTTCTCAGAATGCCTATTGTTCTATGGGTGGTTGTGACCAGGGGCCGGGGCTGGTCCTCAGGCCCCATCCCTTCCCATTATGGGCCATATGTTGTTTGGGTGACCGGGGGTTGGGGCTAGTAGCTCGACCCCTCCTCCAAAATGCGCAGTTATTAAACTTTAAATAATAGTTCAAGCCTATGACTATTAAGACCCACCATGAGGCCTAGTGGTAAGGTGCTACAATGTTAAACTAGAGGTCGGGGGTTCTAATCCTGCCTGGGCCTCTGTTCGACCATACCAAAATTTTAGTGCACTCTGGAGGTGCCATGTGGTAACCCATGATGGGCAACACAAAACTAATCAAATTTGACCCCAAACCAATGAACCAGGAGATGCCACTTGTTAGCACCCGTTTGATCTATACCTACACAGTCACCCTGGGTGATGTCAGGAGTACAAAAGCCCAGTCAACAACCTACTCATTTTTTAGTTGTTGGGCCAAACGATCATAACAAAATAACTTGAGCATACAATGTCAGATTGAGGTGAAATGAACATCGTTGGATTTATAACGACGAGCACTTCGACTTGATGTTGGTTTCAAGACTTTCTGGAAACTTTCATTTTTGAGCTAAAATTCGATCACCTGATCACACCTCCCCACTAGGAACTTTTGGAATCCAAAATTTTACTTCTCCCAGTAAATAAAATGAAGTAAAAACTCAAAATTACCTAAAAATTCAATCCATATGTTATATTTCAATTGGTGCCCTTCAATCTCCAATCAAGGCACTTCACCTATATTCTTCGTGAAGACCTACTATCCTGGTAAGAAATGATCCAAAAACTATTATCGCTGATATAGGAACAAAAACACTGATGAGTGGAATCTAAATGTTCTCTTTAATCTCATTTTTGCACGACTCAAAACAACTTCATCTTGAACTTCAACAGTTTAAGACAAACTTTACTCCATCTTAGAAATTAGAAGCACTGTAAACTTGCTTTACCTCCCTCAAACTGAGCTTGTACACAAAAGTACACTGCTGCAAAAATTCAATGAGATAGTTGGCTTTGCCTACAAAAACATAGTCATCTTGTACAATCTAAACAAATATTATATTCACAACAAGTTTCATCTTGAATACTTGCATTGGTGAGTACATGACAAACTTGTAGACAAACTTGGATGACAACTTGTACATTCCAAAAGTCCTTACACATGGACTTATAAACAAGCCAATAACATAACGTCAATGAAACATACGTGTTGCACATAGTCACAATTATTGTTTACTTTAAGAAAGTACCCAAATAGGTAAACAACAACAAGTAAATACAAATTTACAAACAATTTACCCAATCTTTGCCTCTCCTAGGCTTATGGGTTATCTTTTTGCATCAACTTTTCCTTGAAGGTTGCTTTAAGATTTCTACCAGTCCTCTTTTCCACCTCTTTCTTCCCTTGCATTAGGTTGCACAATCTCTTTTCCCTTCTTGGAACAAAGCTCTGGATGTAAGTTCCAACATAGTTCATTTCCATGCCCATGCATCTTGCAATGGGTACAAATTAACTTTCTCTTGCTTTCCGATAAGGAATTCCTCTCGTGCAAAGGAGATTCATCATGCTTGATGCATATAATTTGATCCATCCTTTTAACCATTACCATGTGTTGCTCACGGACAAACACACTATGGTCAAATGCATCACAAAAAGTACAAGGATACATATTTCACAAATAGTCCAAATTACCATCTTGGAAAAGACCAATGAGATTTATGCCTTTCCCTTGGGTTGCAGCTTTGACAAGGTGGGGTGGACAATGACATGCAAGGTCCCTTCAAGCATTCATCTCGTTTGAGAGACAAATGAGCATTTTCGCCACCATCTTGGTGTGACATATCATCCTCAGATGATTGTTGTGCCTCAAACCGTTTAAAGCATTCTCCAAACTCCCTTTGACCATATCCCAATCCTTGATACTTTGGTCTCTCTTATACCATGATTATATTGGTGATTCCTTGGCCATTGATGTCGAGGCCTTCTCCTTCATAACCCATTTTAGAAAGCATCTTCATACCGATGCCTTTGGTATGTTGCTCAAATGCTGCAAAAGAGGTGTTATGAACATAAACAGAAGGAATTGTACTTGAAATGATTATTACCTCCTTGAACTTGCCATTCATGTTTTCAACTTCTGATGATGATGATGACACTGCATATGGCTCTAGCCACTCACTTTTACCAACTAGAATATGGTGAGAATCTTGGAGACGTTTGCAAAATGCACATGCATCATTTTCCTCAGATGGTCCATAACTACTGTGTGAACCATGCCCACATATTGGTTTCATTTTGGAGGTGTATTTTGCTTTCATGGGAGTGGAGCTTTAACCAAATTGTTCCTCAAGCACATGCTGTAACTAAAGGCGCATATGCCTCTTCTCCTATTCAACCATTTCTAGCATTCTTCTCAACTCAATGTTCTCCATACGAAGAGCCAAATTCATCTCCTCTAGCTCTTGGAGACTCTTCTTGCCCATTCTTACAAATTGGTCAAATGAGGTTTTGATACCAATTGATTTGAAAATGGTGGAGGAGGTCAATTTCCTCTTCCTAAAAACAAGGATCACTCTCCGATGCTTTGCAAGGAAAAATGGGTCTTAACACAAAACAAGTTTTCCAAAAGGTCTCTTCAAGTTATGACTTAGTTTTCACATGTAAAATTAAGCATAAGAAACACAAGATCACATAACTAATACAAGAATTCATGAAGATTAGAACAAAGGATTTGGTGACAGAGTTCACCCCTCCTGGGCTACATCTCCGTGCCTGCTAACATAGCTAGACCGCTTCATATATTTAGTGGAAAAGGAGTACATAAAATTTTACTGATAAAACATGTGGCTATTTCCCCTTCAAGGAAATATTCTCCAACAAAGAAATCTGACATAAACATCATGACAACCTACATTGAGTCATGAAAACGTCAACAAGACAAGGTGTCTCCTACAAAGACCTTGTACCCCATCTAAAAATCAGCATTCATGAGCATATAAGCACTTCAATTCCACATTGAAGGAAAAATAGAAAACTTTCCTCAACAAGAAATAATGAGAAAAGTATAGAAGAGTTGAACCCTGCAAGTATCAACTGCTGCAGTAAACTTCTTAAGGTAAGAAAACTCCTACAAAGGCTTCTCCATGCTCAAACACCTTCAAGAACTACTCCGAAACATTAATTGATCCATACATCCATGAACATGAACCAACAAAAAGTTCCTTTATATGTGCTCAAATAAGAAAATATAGGTCATCATTGGATTCATAATGTCCAAAAACCCCTAGGTAGACTCTTCTTGAGCTCCAAAAGGATAAAAACTCACAAAAGATATGCCTCTACAAGCTCTCCCTGTAGTTTTTGTTGTTATCCGTCCTACAAATCAGACCAACAGTCTAACTATCCTACAAATCTACCATGTTTTCCACTGTGGAGGTGACAATTTTGCCCTCTGACGATGCAATTTATTAGACAATTAAATTTCTCAGTAACCCCTATGTAGAATAATCTAGCCACATGGTCCATGTGGCCGGGGGTCGAGGCTAATTGCCAGGTCATGGTCATATTAACGCCCACGGGCTGACGACCGAGCCAACAATCCACCCTTTCCACCGGAGCCCTTCGTGCCAATCCTATGTACTGACAATGGAGTCCATATTGCTTGGGGTTGTCTCCCTTACAAGCACCCTTCATCAAGCGCCTTCACCACAGTCCTATGTAGGTGCATGCGACCAAGGCCTAGAGCTTCCACTAAGTCCTTTCTTCATTGATGCCTTCTTAGAATGCCTGTGGTTCTATGGGCGGTTGTGATCAAGGGTTAGGGCTAGTCCCTGAACCCCATCCCCTCGCACTATGGGTCATATGTTGTTCGAGTGACCAGGGACGGGGGACTGGGGCTAGCAGCCTGACCCCTCCTCCAAAACGCACAATTATTAAACTTTAAATAATATTTCAACCTATGACTATTAAGTCCCACTGTGAGGCCTAGTGGTAAGGCATTTCAATGATAAAATAAAGGTCGAGGGTTCGAATCCTGCCCGGGCCTCTGTCCGACCATACCAAAATTTTAGTGCACTCTTGAGGTGCCACGTGGTAACCCATGATTGGGCCACACAAAACCAATCAAATTCGACCCGAAACTGATGAACCAGGAGATACCACTTGTCAGCACCCCATTGGTTCATACCTTCACAGTCACCTTGGGTGATGTCAGCAGTATGGAAGCCCAATCATCTGCCCAGTCAGCAACTTGCTAATTTTTTTAGTTGTTGGGCCAAGCGATCAGAACACAATAACTTGAGCATATGGTGTCAGATTGAGGTGAAACGAACATCATTGGATTTAGAATGATGAGCAGTTCAACTTGAAGTAGGTTTCAAGACTTTCTAGGCACTTTCAATTTTGAGCTAAAATTTGATCGCCTGATCAACAACCCTCAACATAAGGCAATAATCAAGAGAGGCTAAAAGAAATGAAAGATCGAACAATCTCAGTCATTAATTCCTAGTAAGATTTCTTCCTTTGAATTCTTATGGAAAGGTTCCTCTACTGCACCTCCCGAAGAATTAGGGAAATTGACTCAATTTACAGGAGCCTATGCTTTGGCCACAATTGATAATGCAGTAGTAGTCCAAGAACTTTTAAGAGAAAAAGAATATACGATTTCCTCATTAGAAAAAGAATTCATTGCCGAGAAACAGAAAAGTATTGAGCAATACATAAGAAATTTGATACATTGAAAGTACAACATGACAAAAAGATACAAATAAAAGATCACCAACTTAAAGAAATGCATGAAAAGATTGATCATTTGAGTGTTAATCCTCAATTGATGGAATTTAAGAAGGAAGCTAAGGAGTTAAACACTTTGCTCAAGAACCAACATAAAATATTTTGCAACAAGCTCCTATTAATTCAAGATCAATGCAAGATAGGGAATTCTTTGGTTGATCAGTTAAATGACATGATGAATTACTTGTATGAAGTAAATGATCAGTTGACTGATTTTCTAACTTGGCAAGAAAGTAGAGAAGGTAGAGAAGCAAATCTGCCTAAAATCGATGAAGCACAAAAGATACTAATTTTATGAGAGTGAGAAATTAGAATGAAACAAGCTAAAGTGGCAGTCAATAAGGCCCAAGATCTTTCCAGTTCTATCATTGAATCGTTCAATGATACTCTGTTGCAAGAAAATTTGATTTCTAACTGCCCAAAAGATTCACTTCCAGATGCTAAGACCTTAATGAAGACTTAGGTGGAGTAAGGCAACATAATGGTTGAAATAATCGGGCAATTATCCAAAATTGACCTTGAGAATCATCGATAGTTTCGTGTTAAGCCCCACAGCCAATGGTCGGTACTTCGTTGTTTATCCAATGTTTCTACACATATGTTATTGCCATTGAAGTCAACTATTTTCACTAGTCATATGAGAATCAAGCTTAGACATCCTTCAGAACTCACTAGCCTTCTGGAAATTACATGTTGCGGCAACTTGCCATTGGACAATCCTCATCCTAAATTTAAAGGTTGTTGCAACAATTTATGGATTTGTTTTTACTATTTATTTATGTTGAGAGATTGAAGGAAATGGTTGTTTTTACTTTATTTGTATTAAGACTATAAATCCCCCTCTCTGAGATGGAGATAAGGGTTCCGAATTTTGAGAAGAAGTAACTTGAAATTGCACTGTTGTATTTTAAGTTTTTCTTAATATAAATTTGAACCACTTGCAGTTCCAGAATGAGCAGATTTGCAGTTTCTCGGGTACTATATATATATATATATATATATATAGTCATTCATCATCACTATTGACATCTTTGGTTGAAATTTATGTTATATTGTGAAGAACGAAATTTTTATAGTATGTGATGCTTTAATCAAATTAATTTAATTAACTATTTAATTAAATTAATTTATATTTAATTGAATTAATATCGTAATTGCATAATGATCTACATTATTGTGTTTATTACAACTTTCTAGCACATATGTTATCTGCTTACCTAGGTATTATAATAAGTTACAACAATTTATAAGTAGGTATCAAAATATATTAGTTTTCTTAATAAATACATTATCACCACCATTCATCCCATTCCACATATTGTACTTAAGGGAAATTGGTCATGTAATTCCAGTTGGAGCCACCATTCCAAACGGAAAAGGGTGTAATTGGGACCCTGACTGGGTGGTTTTCCCCCAATGTTGATGAGGTCAATTAAGAGTCATCAACATTTTTGGTGCTAGAAGGAGGGATAAATACTATGAATGGGAAGAAAGTCTCACTCTAAATCTACAAGTCATTCTAAGAGTCGATCCCCCATAAAATCTCCTCCAACTTCTAGATCACATTCCAAATCACTTGATCCTAGATCTGAAGTTGTTGAACCATCTTCAAAATCTCTTAGACTTGTTACAAAATCAGCCAGTGAAACCTTTGTACACACACCACCTTTAAATCAACCTATTGAAGCTCCTAAACTTCAAACTCTCATACATAAATTGGAAGTAATTTCCATTTATGGAGAACAACTTACTCAACCAGAACCTTATGAAGGTAGTGTTACTTCTTCACTAAAGTCAACCGGAGTTATTACCAGATCACAAAGTGAGAAACTTGGAATCAAACCATTTGAATTCCCATTATTGACTCACAAGAAAAATAAACATATCTCTGGTGGTGATTCATCGGCTAGTGAGAACATTACCTCCTCTCCACCTCATATTCCTACTATTCATCCTACTTCTTCACATCCTTCTTTACCATCCTCTTATCACCCTTTGACATCTTCATCCACCCATATTTCTCCTCTCCAACCAAACAACATTATTATTGATGGTAGTGTTTTTGGGGAAACTTCTACAATTGTTAATACTTCAACAACCCCTTCATCAAGTACATCTACTTCTGGATATTCCTCATCAACCACTGGTCATATTTTTAATCCCATAATGGAAGATATACCATGGAACAATCTAGGAGCAGTTGTGATGACTCCTCCTTTGCACACTCTTCCTATGCATCTAGAGAAATGGTTGCCTACATATAATCCTGGTGATGGGCTTCCTGCAAAAGAACGTATACATAATTTAATGTTGGAAATTAATCTTAATGGATTTTCTGAAGAGGATATAGTGTGTAAATTATTCCCTTATACATTTGAGGGATCAATAAGGTCCTAGTAGTTTTCATTACCATCTGGATCAATTTCTGATTGGGATACATTCGAAGAACAATTCCTGAAGAATTTTGGGGATTATAAAACAATAACAACATTAATTAATGAATTATCAAATCTCAAAACCTCACCTAATGAGAAAGTTAAATATTTTAATTCAAGATTTAATAAGCTTTTGAATAAGATCCCTACTACATATAGACATGGTGTTGGTGTTCAAATCGAATGGTATATCAGTTCCTTACCTTCAAATATTGCAATGTTCGTTGATAGAGCTCAAAAGACAGTACTAAGTGATACTATGAAAGAAGCTCTGGTTGTGGAAAAGAGGGTATTAGCCCTCGAGAAAAAAGTCATTGTCGAAGAAAGAAAACCATCTAAAAGGGTAGCTTTCAAAGAAATATCCAAAAAGAAAACTCCCAAAGATCCTTTTGATCTAGAAGGTCTACAAAAAGTTCTCAAAACCATGTCTAATGAAATGGTAGAATTGAAGAAGGAAGTAGCTAAAACATCAACAAGAAGACCGTTTAGACCCATAAAAAGGAATGAGCCTTTTCAATCTCAACCACCTACTCAAATATCTAATGCAGATTCAAATGAAGAAGAGGAAGAAGAAAGAACAATATCAGTAGAAGACACATAAGACGAAGAAATTACCAAAGAAAATGGCCTATGGGATTTTATCCTTACTACTTCAGAGACCAAAGAAGAAGAGGAGGCTCTCACTATTAGCACACGAAGAAAAGGATCACATACAACACAAAAAAAGCCAAAAAAGTCCAATCAACTCATCAAATGAAAAAGGTACATAAAAAAAGTCTTCTAATCAATCTTTGCAGTCCACATTGAGTACTCCTAAAACTCCTCCTGCTATCTCTCCTACATCGAAAACCTTAATAATCTCGAATACCAGTGAGTATAACATAGGTTAGGATATGAAGAAAAATAAGGCTAATATTTCTCTATATGAGGCCAATAAGCTAAAGCAACAACATAAATGTTAAATGTTGTTTTTGCTTCTCCATTACCTTTAGTTGTTGTTACCTCTAAAGCCTATAAAGGAAAAAAAAGCCTACTCCTACTCCTTCTGATAAGATGAATTCTTCTGATGCAATCAGGACTGGAGAAATATCTAATTCACATATTCCTCCTTTCCTCTTAGCTTTTGAAGTTTCAACAAAAAAGTTCATAATTGTCTGGTAGATTCAGGGGCATCCTCTAATATTATGCCTTATTCAATATGTTTAAAATTGAATGTAAAGCCCCATAAATCTGCTGTATAAATAGTTCAACTATATTGAACAAAAGTTAAAGTTTTAAGAGAAATGAATGATGTCTCAATTAGATTATCTTCCAATTCGAAGGTGTTTCAAATTATAGACAGTTTGGTGGCTAATATCCCTAAATTTTATGGTCTTATTTTAAGTAGGCATTGGTTTGAAAAGTTACATGGATATTTTGCTACATATTGGTCTCATCTTTGGCTCCATTCCAACAAAAAACCTAATCAAATTAGAGTTGATAGGGAGAAACACATGAAATACATTGTGACCGACCTTGATGAAGAAAATGAGCCGGTAACTTTCACTAAAAATATCTTGGGAAATTATTCTTTCGAGTCTTTCTTTGGCAGTTTTCCTGCTCAATTTTCTCTTTTTCTCGTTGAATCTGTTACATCACAGATTGAAAATTTTTCACAAACAAACTAATCAAGATGTGTAAATATTGTTGAATTATCTATAAATAACTCTAATAATTTATTTTGGACTCTTTATTTTGATGGATCTAAGTCCAATGATGGTGCAAGAGTTGGTTTTATTTTAGTAATTCCAAATGGAGAGAAAGTTATGTTCATTTGTAGACTTGAGTTTGAATGCATGAATAATGTGGCTGCATATGAAGCACTCATCCAAGGATTACAAAAGGCTATAAGTCTTGATGTTGAATTTCTTAAAGTTTTCGGTGATTATGAAATTGTTGTTAAACAAGTTTGATATAATATTCATTGTGTTTTAAATCACTTAAAACATTATCAGTCTTTGATCCAGGACTTGACTTCTCATTTCTTGGCATTTAATATGTATCATATTCCTAGAATCCAAAATGCCAGTGCAGATCTACTAGCCAACATTGCTTCTAAGCTCATTCCCCTTGAGGAATTTAGTCATGATATATTTTCTATAGAATTGATCTTTCGACCCTCTATCCCCGATAATATTACTAACTGGAGAGTGTTTAATGATGATGTTGATATTATGAGTTTTCTTACTTTAAAAGGAACATACACAGGACAAATTATTGATGAGGATGAACATGATAAAATCTTAATATATCATTAGGTGAAAATTCTTTGTCGAAACCTGTGGTGAAGTTAGAATATTTGTATGATTTGAAAGATAGATTTAGAAAGACAACTAATTGTAAACTCCAAATCAGTACATTGAGATTTGAATTCATCAATTTAGGGTCTGAAGAAAAACTGCAAAATATTAATCTAGGACTCAGACTCTCTCCTGATAAAAGACTTGCTTTTATACATTTATTAAGAAGATACAAATATGTGTTTTCTTGGAGTTATGATGAATTGAAAACTTATGATACTTCTACCATTCAACATATAATACCCATGTTTCCAGATATAAAACCAGTAGAACAAAAGCTCATAAAAATTCATTCTGATCTTGAGTCACAAATTAAAACTAAATTGAATAAACTACTTAAGGATAAAATCATCTTTATAGTTAGGCATTCCAAATGGGTGTCAAACCTTGTTCCAGTTAGGAAAAAGAATGGAGATATTATAATTTGTATATATTTTAGAATCTTTAATAGAGCATCTGAGAAGGATAATTTTCCGCTACCTCCTATGGAACGAATCTTACAATCAGTTGCAAGTTCTGAATTAACATCTTTCTTAGGTGGTTTTTCTAGTTATAACCAAATTCTTGTTCATCTTGCAGACATGTTAAAGACAACGCTAAAAACTAAATGGGGAATGTATGCATATCAAAAAATGCCTTTTGGTCTGATTAATGTAAGAGCAACATTTCAGAGAGCCATGGACATAACTTTCAGAAGTCTGATAAATAAATCAGTAGTGGTTTACTTGGATGATGTCGCAATTTACTCTAAAAAGAGAAGTAATCATCTACATGACCTAAAACAGATCTTTGAAATATGTAGAAGGTTTGGAATATCACTTAATCCTAAGAAATCATTCTTTGCCTTCACAAAAGGAAAGCTTTTAGGATTTATTATTTCAAAAGATGGGATTACTATAGATCCTGAAAGGGTCAAAGCCATTTTGGAAATAACTTTTCCTCATAATAAAAAGTCAATGCAATCATTTCTTGGAAAAATACATTTTGTTAAACGCTTTGTTCCTAACTTCTCACAAATAGTTATGCCACTTCAAAATATGATTAAAACGAAGGCAAATTATAAGTGGGGATAGTTTTAGAAAACATCTTTTGAATCCATCAAACATGCTATTATTAATGCTCCTTCATGGTCTTCTCCTAATTTTTCTAGAGAATTTATTTTATATACTTTTGCCTCCGAACGCTCTTATGCAACAATGTTGAATCAAAAGAATAAAGAACAAGATGAAGCTCAATATGTTTTTTATAGTTCAACGTTATAGGGAGCAGAATTAAATTACTCGAAAGTTGAAAAGCAAGCTTATGCAGTCTTTAAATCGATCAAACACTTTAGGCCTTTTCTCTTAAAGTTGCATACAAAAGTAATTGTATGATTCCCTGTTGTTAGACAATTACTAATTCAAAGAGAATTAGGTGAAAAATGATCTAGCTGGGTCACAACCTTACAAGAATACGACCTTGAAATGAAACCTGCTAAAATTGTTAGAGGTCAAGGTTTTTTCATATTAGTAACCGGTGCATCCGAGAGTACATTTGAGGCTGACATAGGTGAAAATATTGAAGTTTTAGGGTATGTCTTGTTGATATTGAATCCTAACATGAAAATCTCATTTTGTATTTGAAGAATGGTTATGCACCAGTTAAACTTGATTCCATTAGTAAAAGAGCATTAAGACTGAAATAAATTCAATATCAACTTGTAAATTATATTTTATTTAGAAAGAATTATGATTATGTCATGCTTAGATGTCTCAAAAAAATTGACACTGAAAAGGTTTTGCAAGAAGTACATGATGGACCAACTGGTGGACACTATAGTGGAGATACTACTGCTCATAAAATCCTCCTTGCTAGATATTACTGGCCAACCCTATTTAAGGACGCACATGCATATTTCAAGAAATGAAAAACCTATCAAACCGCTTCAGGAAAGGAAAAGAAAGTAGCCGTACCATTGCAACCAGTGAATTTTGTAAAACCATTCGAGCAATGGGGGTTAGATATTATAGGTGATATTGTTCCTCACTCATCTAAGCAACATAAATACATCATCATTGCTACCAATTACTTCACCAAGTGTTTGGAGGCATTTCCTTTAAAGGTGGTCAATTATGAGGTTATAGTTGATTTCATTGATCAAAATATTATTACCAGGTTTGGCCTTCCCAATGCTCTCATATTTGACAATGCCTCTTATTTTCCAAGCAATTTAATAACAAGATTTGCTTTAAAAAGGGGTTTCAAGATTAAATATTCCTCCAATTATTATCCCAAGGGGAATGGTTTAGCAGAATCTATAAATAAAATCCTTTTGAGAATAATAAAACAGACCATAGATGAAAATCAGAAAAATTGGCATAAAGCTTTAATCTTTGCTTTGTGGGCATATAGGATAACTCATAAAGCTTCCTTAGGAACTTCCCCTCACTATTTACTTTATGAAAAAGAAGTTATTTTGCACCCTAATGTTGCTTTTCCTTCATTAGCCCTAGTTCAATCTATTGAAGAGCAGCCATGTTCTTCCCTCCAACTGAGATTATCTCAATTACTGAAATTAGAAGAGGGGGGGGATAAAGCAAAACATACTTATGATAAACATCAAAATACTATTAAATCATGGTTTGATGCAAGTTTAGCCGAAAATAAATTTTGAAGTTGGTGATCTTCTACTGAATGGAACAAAGTCCATAAGGAAAAAGGTAAACATACTAATTTTTAGAAACTCTCGCTAGGATCATTTAAGATTGTGGAGAAACTCAACCCATCTACTTTAATTCTTCAAGACCTATAGGGAAGGAAGGAATCCATTCTTGTAAAAGGGCTCATCCTTAAGAAATACTTTCCTTGAAATTCATGTTATTTTATGGAAATATGTAAACACTCATACGTATAAACCGACTTGTCTTTAAGCTATTTTTGTTGAATGTTCTCTTTTGGTTTCGTACTTGGGTTGTATTTACTAATAATCTCTAATCATTTTTATGAAATTCATTTTTAACAAGAAAATTATCAATAGAATGATTATTATGCTATGTTTAAGCATTTTATAGATTTTAAAATCTTTGATTATGTCCTTGTTATTTTGTGAACTAATCATAACCTAAAGTTTATAAAAGGGTTTTTTGTCTCATAATAAGTAATACCTTAAACAATTATTGAAATAAGTAAATATTATGAAAAGGGATTAGCTTCTTATGCTCTCTTTGTCATCCTTAGCTCTTAAGGATAAGATTTACCTCCCCATCCACTAATTAAATATTTTTAGAGTGTAATTCAAAAATATTAAACTTAAAAGATAAGGGGCCTGTTTAAGAGCAAACTTACCATGACCCTGGGTAATAATGGAATTAACATTACCAAATCTGATCACCAATCCAGGGTAATGGCTTATAGCCAAAAGTTGTAAGACAAGAGATCTCATCACTAGATTGTTCACTATCATTAATACTTGCGAATGGCAATGTCATTATCTGGTCACCAGGATAGGATAATGGCTTTCAAGCATAAAAATAAACAACATAAGTCTGAACTAAAATACTCTATTTATACTAGTGGATGGGATACTAGTTTTTCTTTGGTTAAAAGGTAACCTTGTCGAGGCTATGGATGCTTGCTGGTAGTAGTGGCACTACCTGTGATATCAGAGTCTACCTTAATTCTAAGCTTATAAATAGTATTTACCTCATCAATAAAACTGATATTAACAACTGGCTATCAGAAAGAAAGAAAAAATTAAGTCCCTCATATTAATAGGTTGTGAGGTTTACAAATAACAAATTTTCTTTTTGTTTTCCAGAGATATTTCTATATAAAATTTGAACTTTAGCATTCTAACCTTTTCTTATTTATTCCTCTTTTGTTTGAATTTTATTAATTTGTAATTTTTCCAAGTGACTCGCCAATTGTTGTAGCAAACAACAACCCCCATTTTTATTCTTTCTTTTTAAGCCTTAACAAATGGTGGGGACCCTTTATAATTAACAAATGATGAGGACCCTTTGTATTTTTTTGTTTAGTTTTTATCATCTCAAAATAAGACTAAAGGGAGACTGAATGCATAAAGTCTAAAGAGAAAACCAAATTAAAAGAAAACCTTCTTGGGACAATGTTATTAGAACCTTTTTATAAAATGTTACGAGGTCCTTCCATTACTAGACCCGATCTCCCGAGGTTCCGAGATAGTTTATTTATATTTGAGTGTTGGAATGTCGGGCCTCTCCTTATGAAGACTTTGATACATCATACTCCTATTAAAAGAACTTACGAGATTCATATTCTCTGAGTACTCTTACATCTTAGATGATCTTATATTAGAGATTCACATCTCAGAAGTTGTCTCATCTCGGAACTCTCCGTATCGGGAAACAATATATGTTAACTCCATTTTAAATGCCCCTTCGATATTTTTGTTCCGATATCCAATGTGGCATGTTCACGTGGTCCCTTTTCCATTCACTTAAAGCTATTTAAATTTTTAATTATTAACCTCGAGCGAATGAAACCTTACATTTACTAAACTTTGGTTTTCGTAATTGACATTTAAAATGACTTTTACGCTTTGTTCCCATTTTTACGTCGTTTGTGAGTGTTGTAAAGAGTTTCTCCACAAAGTATTTACTTTTGTCTCCTATAGGTAAGCTCGGATTCTCAATTGCAAGAGAGATGAAGAAAGAAAATAGAGGTAAAAAGAAGGCTTTAGAGCAACAAACCGTCGATCCATTTCTTGAAGAGGTTGATGATAAAGTTCCAAGAGCGGGACTACTTTTAGATACTGTTGTACCAAAAATGTTGGACTTTCTTCATGGGAATCAATTTATCAATACTTTGAAATCGAGAATCCTAGAGTTACTGAAAGAATAGTTACAACTAATGATAGTATTCTTGTCTCGGAAGCCACTGCAAGCAATGCTGCCAACTCTTTCCTGCACAAAATTGCAGCTAGGTCACGATTATTTTCTTACATGGACATGGTCCATTTGGTGGTGGAAATTTTGGATATTTCCGATAAACAATTTCAGACTAAGAAGGGGACAATAATTGGGTCTTTCATCAGCAAGGATTTTCAAAGCATGTATCATTTGCCAAACCTCAACATATATATAATAAGCAATATGTCGAGGCTTTCATAAAGGAGCATGGGAACCCATCAGGACAAATCATACAATGAAGACAAGACCAAAATAAGCATAAAATGAAGGAATCTGGTAAGTAATTGCTCAATTCTCTCAGTGCTCCTTTCTCCCAAGTTTCATTTATGATGTGTCGATTTCATGCACTGCTTAATGTGTCAAAATTCCTGAACACATGGGTACCTATGATTGATGACACCTCTAAAGGTTATATATTTGACTGGGCTACCATACTTTCTCATAATCTCGCTTCTCATATCCTCGTTTTCCGGCAAGGTAGAATAGTTTCTGAAGATAAGTTGCCTCCTTTTTACATGTCGGCCTATGTTATGGATGCTTTGTGTTTTTCTATGGATTTTCCTGCTATGGGTTGGAAATGGAATATTTAGAATCTTAGGCCTATCCATATCTACCATGAGATCCTATGGGAATCCAAATATCTTGAACATCTCTACTAGATATGTCACAAAGTTATGATTCTGATATATGAAACCAACTTTGAGTCTTGACCTCCGAGAATGTCTTAAGAAGCCATGGATGACCTTCTGAGAGCCGACAATTTGTTGGGAGAAGAGTTATTTACTTATATCAGGGTCTATGGAAGCCTTGCTCATCCTCATGTTTTACCTTTATTTATTCATGATGATCTAGTCAGTAGAGAAGTAGCTTATCAAAGAATGGGTTATGGTATCACTAAAGTATTGAGAGAATCCAATAAAAGGGCATGGCCTATTTTTCCAGTAAGATTTGGTATATTTTCATTGGCCAATTACTGCCACACCGATAAAGAGATCCTTGTTGTTCAAGCTCTAAAATTTCCTTTTGTTCCCAATAGACAATATGACCCAAATTCAGTGGGGAAGAATTTTACTGCATCTCAAGGAATCAGACAATTCATCCATGAAGAGGATAAATTGGATGATATGTTTGTATAGTCTTATTCTTATGCTCCAGTATTATGGACAGTGAAAGAACAATGATCTACAGAGGACAAAACTCAATTTGTTCATTATAGAAATTCTCGTATAGCCATTATTCCATTAGATTTGTTACAATTAACTCAGAAGAAGTCATCAATGTCGACCTTTTAGCCTGATAGTTCTACACAGTCAGTAGTTCCTTGTAAGGATCGGCCAGAGGTTGTTTTAATTTCTTCCCCACCTCAGGTTGAGGAATTGATTTCCAATCCTGAATTAAATGAGGCATGGAATGAATTCAATATGAATATAAATCCCAAGACCAAGGCTCAAGCTTTAGTTTCTCAAGTTGTCACTTCTTCAAAACAAGTGGATGTTTAGGGTACTATTAAGAATGATGAACAAGAAACCAGGTCAGAGAAGGTTGCTGATAAATCTTCCATTCATGGTTAGAAAGATGTTGAAGTTATTCTTGCTTTCCCTACCTCAAAGGTTACTCTCAATATAGAGGATAATCCTCCTTTAGATATATTCTACAGCCCTCAACATAAGGCAATAGTCAAGAGAGGTAGAAAGAAAAGAAAGCTCGAGTAATCTCAATCATTAATTCCTAGTAAGATTTCTTCCTTTGAAGTATTATGGAAATGTTCCTCTGCTACACCTTCCAAAGAATTAGGGAAATTGACTCAATTTACAGGAGCCTATGCTTCGGCCATAATTGATAAAGCAGTAGAAGTCCAAGAACTTCAAAAAGAAGAAGAAGAAAAGATTTCCTCATTAGAACAAGAATTCAATGTTGAGAAATAAAAAATTATTGAGCAATACCAGAATCAAATGGCAGAGCCGCATAAGCAATTTCATAAATTGAAAGTACAACATGATAAAGAGATACATATAAAAGATGATCGAATTAAGGAAATGCAAGAAAATATAGAGTAGTTGAGTGTTAATCCTTAACTAACTGAATTTAATAAGGAAGCCAAGGAGTTGAACACTCTACTCAAGAACCAACAAAAGATATTTTGCAACAAGCTCCTATTAATTCAAGATTAATGCAAGATGGGGAATTCTCTGGTTGAACAGTTAAATGACGGATGAATTACTTCTATGAAGTAAATGATCAGCTAACTGATTCTCTAACCTTGCAAGAAAGTAGAGAAGGCAGAGAAGCAAATCTGCCTTAAATCAATGAAGCACACAAGACAATAATTTTCCGAGATTGGGAAATTAGAATGAAACAAGTTGAAGTTGCAGTCAATGCCCGAGATCTTTCCAATTTTATTAGTGAATCAGTCAATGATACTCTGTTGCAAGAAAATCTTATTTCTAACTGCCCAAAAGATTCACTTCCAGACGCCAAGACCTTAATGAAGACTTAGGTGGAGCAAGGCAACATAATGGTTGAAATAATTGAGTGGTTATCCACAATCGACCTTGAGAATCATTTGAAGTTTCTTGTCAAGCCCCACAGGAAATGGTTGGTACTTCGCGTTTATCCAATGTTTCTACACAAAAGTTATCATCGTTGAAGTTAGTTATTTTCACTAGTCAGATGAGAATCAAGCCTAGACATCCTTCAGAATTCACCAGCGTGCTGGACATTTACATGTTGCGGCAACTCACCATTGGATATTCCTCATCCTAAATTTAAAGCTTGTTGCAACAATTTCCTGATTCATTTTTATTGTTTATTTATGTTGAGAGATTGACAAAAAATGTTGTTTTTAATTTATTTTTGTTAATACTATAAATCCCCCTCTTGGAGATGGAGACAAGGGTTCTCAATTTTGAGAAGAAGTAGCTTGAAATTGCACTATTGTATTTTAAGTTTTTCTTAATATAAAGCTTAACCACTTGCAATTCCAGAATGAGCAGATTGGAATTTCTCGGGTACGACTATCCATTATTTATGTATTTTTTATTTGAAAGGAATTTTTCATTGTTATTGTTCATATATTATATATATATATATATGCATATATATAATATATATTAATATATATATATATATATATATATATATATATATATATATATATATATATATATTTATATATATAATATTATAATATATATTATTATTATATAATATAATTATTATATGTTTCATTAAGTTTTTCATGATCACTATTGCAAGTTTGGTTGAAGATTTACGTTATATTGGAACAACAATTTGATGTCATCATTTGATACTTTATCAAATTAAGTTAATACTATTTTAATTGAATTAATTTAATCGAATTAAAATAATAATTGCATAATGATCTACATTATTATTTTTGTTACAACATCTTTCTAGCACATATGTTATTAACTTGCCCGAGTATTATAATAAGTTACATTGATTTATAAGTAGGTTATCACAATATATTAGTTTCATTAATAAATACATTATCACCATCATTCATCCCATTCCACATATTTTAATTAAGGGAAACTGGTCCCATAATTCCAGTCAAAGCCACTGTTCCAAATGGAAAAGGGTCTATTTGGGACCCCGACTAGGTGGTTTCCCCCATTGTTGATGAGGTCGATTAAGAGCTATCAACAGATAGGAAGGAGTGAAAACAGTAAGACAAGAGGTAAGAACATGTGAATTCGCTTTGGTGAGTTTTCACAAACCCTTGTCATGTTTATATGCATAGAATAATTAGGCATAGAAATCATAAAGCTCAATTTGTCACAAAATTAGAAAAGATAGTGGAGTTGAAGAATCAAATTCCCCCATTACTCATAACTTCAAGTTCCCAGGAAGTGCAGGAACAATTTACCCTTGTGGAAGAAACATTAAGAGGAGGAAACTAGATTAGGGAACATCTACTCAAGAATCTTCATTGGTTGAAGAAAAACTAAAAGAAGGACAACTGCACCTAGAAACATCCACTCGAAAACCTTCATTTGTTGAAGAAACATGAAGAGAGGGACAAATTCAAATAAGCTTATCTAGAGAGACAACAAAAGTAAACCCTTGGGATTAGACCAAAGGATTTTGGGTCCTTTGGGAAGAGGATATGATAGAGCAAGAGGAACTAGAGCTTAACTTAGATGTTTCAATTGCATGAGAAATAGAGAAAGCAACAAGAGAAAGAGCATTACTAGAAGATAGAGTATGAAGAGAAAGAGAATGAAAAGCTAAAGCAAAACAAGATGAAAGGGGACCAAATGTGGGAATTACAAGAAGAATTGAGAGAGAAGAAGCATCTGAAGAACACTAACAAGAACAAGAACTAGAAAATGAATTCACCTTTGGATTTCCCATCCTAGATGCACCAACACTCCATGGTACTAAAGGTAAAGACAACAAACATTCCTCCATCTGTACTTCATAATTTTTATGGTATGTCAACTAATGATCCTAATGCATTCCTTAATTTGATATTTTGTGTCATACTTTTGGATACACAATATAATGTGACAACATTTTCCTTATCAAGCATAACCACTACAATACACACAAGCAAAATTTGTACAATATCCCCAATCAACTCAATAATCATTTTCCATCTAACCAACCACCACCAAGACCATCTTAGCTATTATCCCAGTCAATGGAAATCCAAAAGTAAAGTGAATATATATATATATATATATATAATATATAAGAAAAGAAATTACTCCTACATATTCAATTGTTTCCATTAGTGATATCCACTTAATATCAAGTAAAGTAATCCAAAAGGAATCTCCTCTAATTGTGGAAGAAGAAGAATGTATAGAGGAAATTCCTAATAAAATTGGCACATCGGATTCACATAAAAGTAATAAAACTCAATAGGATAAATCACCAACATACAAAACACCTTTGTATCGGTAAAGGTTGATTTTGGAAAATCCAATGACTCTTATTGAGTATGATTTTCTAAATGAATTGAAAAATATTTGTATTGAAATTAATTTATTGCAAGAAATCAAAAACATACCAATTTATGCAACAACAAAAAGAGGAATTATGTTTGAATAGATCTGGTGGAAAAAGAAAGGATCCACTCTTTTTTTTTTCAAAGGGAAAACACCCATAAAATTATTCATCTTGAAATAAGGAAAACAATTTCACTCTACATATGTTAAAAGAATTTCGTAAGACAAACCTCTAGGCTTATGAGCTAAAGAGAATATAACTGAAAAAATTACATATGAACATTTGAAGTTAAGTTTTATAAAAATAACTTTTCTCTTTCTTGCCTTTCTTTTTCAGCACTTTCTGCCATCCCCCTGAGTTTGGATCAACTAGAACTATTGCCAATTATCTTCTTGTTGTCTTCTATGGGGATTCGTTGTCTAAGTTTTTACTCTTAGAAACTCGAGCTCTCTTTGTACCCCCCATCCTATTTTTTGTATGTGCCTCATTTTTCTACTGTTCTGATGCGTAAATCTCTTGTGATTCATTGTCATTCCATGTGTGGGTTACAGTTCCATTCATGACTTGTGCATCTTCTTCTTCTTCATTTAAAGGTTTCTCCATGGTTTCTTTGTCTTCTTCTTCTAAATTAGAGGGTTGTCATCCTTTTCATTTGTGGGCCTACCACTTTTCCTTTTTTGGGATTGTTTTTTCCTATGGACGTGTTATGTAAGTGTCTTGTTTGGTAGTCGACATCTGAATGCCGTGTTTTCATAATCTTATGCTTAGGTCCACTTAACATTTTTAAGTTTTAGTTGAATGATTAGGTAGACCTTTGTTGAGGTCTATTTCTACACAAATTATTGTAAAGATAAATATACCTTTCTCTATTCTTTCGAGGTCAATGTTTTTGAATTTTCCCAGGATGTTTCTGATTTCCTCTAGAACCTTGTGGTGCCAAAAAGGGAGGGGAGATCTGGTAGCCTCACCCATACCAACATTGTTAAGACCACTATTTTGTGGCATCAAAATCTGGGAACCAAGGGTGATGTAGAGCCCAACTCTTCCCCAAAATTAGGGCCCATCATTAAGTACTTTCTCCAAGTCTTCATAAGTAACAAATTTGACAATAAAAAAAACCCTTGGAACATAATAGATATTGATATTGGGGGTCCAGGATGAAAAGACTTACTAGTGTAAAGCATCAGATCTAGGCCATAAGCTATTGAACATGTAGATCACAACCTTGGATTAGAGAGCATAAAAAAGGTAGTTTACCTCTGGTAGATTAACCTCCATGGCAGGAACTTGTTTCATTTGTTCTACAATGTAGGGTTTTGGGTTGCATTGAGATTGATCTACTGGTTTAGAAGCCTTTCCTTGTGCCACATCCTTATAGGAGGAATATCTGCTAGTTTTTGGGTCTGAGAGCTCCTCCTCGCAGTATCAAGTTCAATATTATGGTAGATTTCCTTGAGATGTAGTACTCCTTCATATGGGAAAAACACTGAATCATCTTCCCTTCAAAAAGTAGGCAATGCATATTTGCAAGTATTCCCAAGCTATTCTAGATGTGCTTCTTCAGATACACATGAATGTAGGTGTATGCTCCTCCATGGACCACATTTCCATAAGGGTTGTGAATGTGTATGAGCCTAAATATGAAGAATAACCAGGATATGGAGGGTAATTGGACATCATCCCTATTGGGATTGCCCGCCACAACCACCTTGGACTTGCTAAAACTCTACCAGTGATATAATGTTTGAAGCCTTTTTTCAATCTTTAGTTCTTGAAACCAGTCCCATAACTAGCCCGGCCTTGGGTAGTCTCCACAGGTCTAAGCTTTTACTTTCCTTCGAAGGCGATAGGTGATTTGCATAAGGGAAATGACTATTCCTCAATAGACATAACCATAGAAAACCATCATCCATCAGCATGGTGAATGTTGATATCTTCGTTTTCATTCCATGGCACTCCTTTGTTGCATGTCTTGAGCTCATGACCTATGGCAATGCATGACAAAAACCTGCACACTATCCAAACCCTAATGCTGTGCATGAACTTCATTCTCTGATCACCCCAAAAGGATCTACTCACTATTCATGTTATTGAAAAATTTAACTAGATTAATGTCAACTAGAATTACAACTGAAAAATATATTGATCATGGTATTCCAAAAGTAACAATCACTATCAACAATATTTCAATCACAAACAATATAATTGAATTAGGAGCAACTATTAATGTTATGACAATAGAAACAATGAACTATTTGAATATATGTAATCTTCAACCAACACCTACGATTTTAGAATTAGCAGATAGATCAAGAGTGAAAATAGAAGGTGCAACTGAAGATACCATGGTCTCCTTGGATTCATGGGAATATCCAATAGACTTCTTAATTCTTCAACTTAAATCTAATCTAGGTGGACATCCCTTAATTCTTAGAAGACCATGGTTCGCTATAACTGATGCATTCATTAGTTGTTGATAAGAAAGTATGACAATTTAAAAATGTAATGAAAGCAAACAAGTCACACTTTATCCTTAAGCTAAATCCTTAAGTAAATTGGAACATATATCTTAGCTTGAAGAAACGAATTTAGAACAAGAAGTAATTTGACCTCTTTTATCTATTGCTCAAGCTACCAATTTTTGAGAAGCAATAAATGATAATTTACTTAATCATTTCATCCCCAGTTTGAGTATTATAGAACAATTAGAAACAACTCAGTACATTACCACAAATCATCTTTCAGAACAAAGTTTTCAGGAAAATTGCACAATGAATTCCTTCAATATTTATTTCAAACGACTTTTCTTGTGAATTCAATAACAAATTCTCATAGTAAGACTATTGAAATTGATTGTGAGAAATATTTGAAAATCAATACTAATTTAGAATCATCTCAAGAGGATTAATTAAAGCAATTATTCTAAAGCATTCACTTAGGACTACACTGATCCATAGAGATACATGTGCACATTGTATCCATACAAAAGAAAATGCAAGGCCGATAAGAATACCACAATAAATAATGAAACCAATGTTAAAGGAGATAGTAAGAGAAGAACTTCAAAATTTCTTAAAACTAAATTTTATCTATCCCATCTATGATAGTTAGTGGGGTTTCCCTTTAGTTGTGGTTCCTAAAAAAATGGCAAACGCTGAATATTTGTATACTATATAGAATGGAACAAAGCAACCTTAATAGATCATTTTCACTTGCCATTTATTGATTAATTCCTATATACAACAACTAGGAAAAAGTAATTCTCTTTCCTAGATGGATTTAGTGGCTACAATCAAATGATAAAACAATTTTCACATGTCCCTGGGGGACATATGCTTACATTCCAAAGGGTAGCCCTAGATATATTTTCCAATTTGATACACGAGTACGCAGAAGTGTACATATATGACTTATTGGTATATGTAAATTCTTTTGATGAAGCTTTGATTAGCTTAACAAAAGTTCTAATAAGATGCATAGAAACCAATCAACTCTTAACAATAAGAAATGTTATATGTTATTAATGGAAGGGATGCTATTGGAATGTCATGTGCCTTTTGTGGGGATACCAATAGATCTATCTAAAGTTGAAGTCATTGTTAAATTGCTAATACCATCAAATCCACGATATGTGTGAAGTTTTCTAGGATATGTAGGTTATTATCATCCATTCATAGAACATTTTAGTATAATAACCCTAACATTGTTAAATTTACTTGCTAAAGATGTTGAATTCTATTGGGATGCTAATTGCAAAATTTCCTTTGAAAAGTTTAATCAAAGTTGTTTACAATACTAGTACTAAGAGGGCCTAATTGGGATTTGACATTCCATATCTCTATAGATGTATTTAACATTATAGTAGGAGTAGTATTAGGTCCAATACAAAATCTTAAGACCTATGCCATCTATTTCATTAGTGAAAATATAGCCCATATTGACCTCAATTATATTGTGACTGAAAAAGAGATGTTGGCATTTTTGCATGCCATCAATAGATTTTGAAATTGTATAACTAGTTATGAGGTACATATCCATACATACCATTCTACCATTAAGTACTTGATGAACAAACCTATTACTAATGGTAGAATAACAAGATGGTTATTATTTTTGTAAGAATTTAATATCATGGTCATAGATCGACCTGGAAGGGAAAATCAAATGGCAAAATTTCTTTCGCACCTTAATAGCCTGGTGAGATTGTTTCAATTTTTGATATTTTTCTATGAACATTTATTTTCCACATCAATTAAAAATTCATGGTTTACTGACATAACAAATGATTTATCTTCTAGAAAGTCACCACCATATTTTACACCAAAATAAAAGAAAAAGCCAATGAAACAAAGTGATAGATATTCATGGATTAAAGGAGATCTTTTCTACACATGGCCTAATTTTATAATTAGAATATGTGTTAGAGAAGATGAGGTTTTAGATATCTTAAAATTTTGTCATGATGAACCCAGTGGTGGAAATTTTGCAGATAGAGAGCCACTTACAAAATAATTAGTTTGGGATATTACTAGCTAGGTATTTTCAAATATGCCAAGAAATATGTCAGAACTTTTGTAAGATTTGGAGTTCTGAGGGAAATTGTTACCAATCAAGGAGTATACTTTACCTCTAAACTTGTGCAATAAATAGTGGAAAAGTATAAAAGTAAAACATCATAAATATACTCCCTACATCCACAGGCCAATGGTAATGTGGAGTCAACTAATAATATTTTGGAGACAATTATGACTAAAACAGTCTGATTTCATCGAAAGGATTGGTCAAAAATACTTCTAGAGGCTTTATGGGTTTATAGAACAACTAGAAGAGCACAACTAGATTTACTCCTTATGATCTAGTCTATGGTAAGCAAGTTCTTCTTCCCATTGAGTTTCAAGTTCAAACATTCAGATTAAAAACTATACTAGGTTTAGATGTAACAAAGGCATTGAAACAAGCATGATCCGGTTGAATGAATTAGATGAACTTAGACAAGAAGTTTTACAAGTGATCATTTTAATTCGGTAATAAGATTAAATGGAATGACAATTTTACCAAGCAATAATAGTTTAACGCCAGTGATGGAGACTTGCGTTTTGATTCAATTTTAAGAACTTCAAAGGCAAGTTTAACACTAATCAGTTTGGTCCTTATGAGGTGGAAGAAGTCTTCAACAATGGGTCTACAAATATAAATATGATGGATGAAGCAGGAATTCCTTTTTGTGTTTAATGGTCATAGAAGAAAACTCTATAACAAACCTATCAATCAATATGATTTTGTTTCCCTAATATTTTAGGAAGACATGATACAAGTTGTGGGTAAAGGTAGTGATACTCCTACTCCCTTTCCTATTGGAAAATATAACTAGGTTTGATCTTAATTAATATATTTGAGTCATCATGTAATGTACTTGTCAAAATAATAAGGAAAATAATTTTTATTATTATTATGATTTCTTAAAGTATGGGTTTCATGCTTGGGTCATCATGTTTTAGGTCAAAGTACCCATTGAGGACTTCTAGGATTTATTCTGAGTTAATAGAGTCATTACATTTTTAAAGAGACCCTTCGTAGGCTTTTGAATCATGTAAAAAGATTTAGTATTGGGTAAAAAATGAAATATGTTGCCTCCACACCAAGTCAGCCTTAAGATGATCAAGTCAGCCTCAAGGAGGGTTATTCGACCTCACCTAAAGGCTATATAAGAAGCAATTCGAATTCATTTGGGAGGGACCATCTCAAGAAAGTCTGATATCTCTATGGAAGCTGGAAAAAGTGTGAAGTGAAGGAAGAGGGCTAAAGAAGTGCGAGTTTGGTCAAGGTGAAAGAAGAAAGGAAAAATCAAAATTTTGGTGCATCTCTCTCTCTCCCTCATGCCCTAGATTGGAAGATCGAAGTTCTATTGTTGATGTTGCTAGAAAAAGTATAGGTCGAAGTTGTTATTGTTGGGTGTTGCTGCCTCAGGAAGTTGTATTGGGCCAATATCGAATTTCCTAAATCAGATCAAAGTCTTTCACCCAAGATCAAATTCTCTAAAGCAAGGTCAAAGTTATTGGGTCCAAGAAAGTGTCGCATAGTGCTGCTACTACTGCTACTGCTGCGAGGTCAAATAAGATCATATGCAAAGGAAGGAGAAGGTTGACTTGGTGGGGAGGAAAGTTTGTGTCAAGGTATAGAGTCTTGGATTATCTCAGGAAAACTATTGAAGGAAGAATTACTCACTGGGTTTTCCCCTAGAGAGGGATTTTTCTTTAGTAATTGCTTGATGAATTAAAAGGAAAGAAGATAGAAAGGAAATCTAATAAGAAATCAAGAACATCACAAGTAGTTATAAAGTATAAGAAAATATTTCTGCCTTTCTGATTTTCTAACACGGTATCAGTGCTTTGGTGAAGAAAGAAGAAAATGGTAGTCTCAAGTACTTGATCAAGGAATCATTCAAAAGGATTATTCAAGGGAAGAACTCTATTATCTTCAAGGACAATGTCTAACTCAATTAAGGGAGAGAACAAACTTGAAGGAGCCTCAAATTACAGGCTTTGGAAGAAAATGATTGACCTCATTCTTGAAAAGAATAAGGTACTAGACTTGGTCAGAGGAAAAGTAAAGAAGCCTACAGAAGACTCCAGTGATGCTGATAAAGTGAAGTTTAGAGAATTAGAATTAGTGGCCATGACTCTAATGGTCGAAGGAATAAAGGATAACAGTGTCCCATAATGCTCAAGAAATGTATGAGACCCTATCAAAGTTGTTCACTATTAAGAACATTGGTCAAGTAGCAAGCTTGAAGAATGAACAAAGGTCCACAAAGATGAATAAAGAAGACACAATGGCCTCCTTATTTATGAAAATAAAAAGAATCAGAGATGATCTTCTGGCCATTGATGAAGTTGTTCCAGATAAAGAACTTGTGATCACTGCTCTATTAGGGTTGCCACCTTCTTGGGGTGCATTTGCTACAAGACTTAACTGCTGGAAGGTAACTCCCACTTTTGAAGAACTATGGACTGCTTGTAGCCAATAAGAATTAAGGATATCATTAGATGCCAACCCCGAAGAAGTTTCAAATTCCTACATTGCTCATCATAAAGGAAACTTCAAGAAATCGAAAGGATCGAAAAGGAAGGTAGATATGTCCAAGGTAGAATGCTACCAATGTTATAAGAAGGGTCACTATAGGAGTGATTGTCCTGACAATCCAAGGAATAAGAAGAGAGAAAGAGATCAAGCTAATATCGCTGAATAGGAAGCCCTAAAGAAATCCAAACTCGAAGAATCTGACATAAGGGACTTACACTACTAAGTCCTTTTGCTTTTAGCCTTAGATATTCTATTTTGTATTTTTGATGTTTAGTATTTATAGGTTTTAACATGTTTTTGGAAAATACATTTTTATTGTTTTTATAAGTTTATAGATATCTCTCAAGATTTGGAGGGAGCCCTCAATATATCCCAAAGATAAGTATTTCATTTCTTTCAGTTTTTGGTTTCATGTACTTATTTAAGTTTTGGTTATATTAAATACTAATCACCATTCTACCTTTGTTGTATTGTTTAGGAAAACATCTGCTAAATCCTAAAGGAGTATAGAAGAGGGCCTCCGAAGACAAGGTTTGTCAAGGAACAAAGGTATGCCTTAAAATACAAAACATTGATCTATTAATAATAAAGGTTTATTCATTTGATAAGCTATTACTAACATCGTTATGTCTAGTTGTATTGAATCATAATGATTCTTGTTTTGAGTGATTCATCATTTGATAAATCTACCCTCCTTACATCCTTGATTGTTCTTATAGAACCTTAGATAGGTTCTCTGTAAAACCCTAACTCAAGGGTATGTTAATAATAATGTGTGAAACCCTAGCCTGCTTAGGGTGATTGGAAATTCTATTTGAAGTCTTTGATGATGGTGTCATGTTTGGGGTTTTTGGTATGTGTTAGGGTTGAATGATGCTATTTAAGATCCCAAACCATTGAATTTTTGGTATAGTAGGGTTTTCTTTGCTAAGTTATGAAACCATATATATTTAGGATTTGGCTGGGTCTATAAGCAAAACCCTTGTTATAAAATCCTAGGAATGAAGCCCTAGGTATGTGTCCATTTGGTTAAAACCCTAGCTTAGTCTAGGTTGGTATATGTCTAATATGTTAATGTTATCTAACATATTATATGCTTATGCATGATAATGCATTCCTAGATATGTGCGTTAACCTAATCATTGATGCTCATAAGTCTTAGGGTATAATATAAGCCATTGTCTGAGGTTGATATTCTAGGATGACGTTGTTTGGGAAATATAGTGTTTTGTAGTTAAACCCTAGTAGTAGTTAAATTCTCTAGTATGTGTGACATGACAATCTGGAACCTATAAATATATATAGTGATTGTTGAGATTGTGTAAATGAGAACTCTAGGGTGTACATCAAACCCTAGTATGTTGTTGATTAAGCTGCAATTGGTTTTGATTGTTGAAGCTATTGTATGAAATCTAGGATATGTATAAAATATTAGTGAGGAGTCAAACATATGAATTTCGATAGTTTTTAGACACATTACTTGTTTGAATTATTTATAGGGTTTGTTATTTGAAAGGACTTGTCATATCATTGAAAGAATATTGAAACCGTAGATCTTCTTAAAATTTTGATTTTTGATGTGGTTTAGGGTTTGTAATAAAATTTGGGCAAGAAATTGAAGTACAGTCTCTTGATAGTTATGTTTGTAAAGTCTAATGCTTCCATTATTATAAGATTTTGATATGGTTAACTTCATGCTTCTATAGTTTTGGTTGTGCTTGCTATCTAAGTATTGCAGGTACATCATCTTCAAGATGGTGAAGATGATCACAAGTAAAGTTGATGTGATAAGCATGATATATGAACGAGTTTGATAAGAAATATGGAAGCCATGAAATATTCTCCAATAAGAAGACGTTTTTCCCTGGGTTAAGAGGGATCATGAATAGAGGAAATATCCCTGGTTGAGAGGGAGGGCATAACATAGTTTTTATTGGAGAATGCATTTTTGAAGGAATATTTTGTCAAAGATTCGGTTGATAGTCCTACTATGTTGAGAAGCAACACAATTGTTTGAAAAACCTCGAATGTTTGTGTTTGTTTATGAACATGTGAAAGTATATTATTGATTAGGGTTGTATTTGTACTGGTAAATCCATCAAAGGTTTTGATAGCATGCTCGTTATTGTTTAGTTCGATCGGGAGATATTTGTTGGCCTTGATCTACTAGATCAAGAAGTGTTGAGGCTTTGTGAATGAAGCATTGCCTAGGAGGATATATGGCCAACACTTTGTGTTTATGTCTAGGTCCCGAAGTTGGGAGGGTGGTGTTGGTCACAGAGCTCTGACCTCATAGACACACCTGGATCCTTAGCTTGGTGGTTAGTAAGTAAGCCTGATGATACCTAGAGAGGCTAAAATATTGAGTCCATCTTAGTCCCACTTGGATAGATTTCCCAGGTCAGAAAACTAGTCAGTGGAACTGTGGTGCCTAAACTATTGAGAGAACAATGGATAGATTCCTTGGTCAAGAATCTAGTCCATGGTATTGCGGTGCCTAAAAAAATCTTCATGGTTCATATAGTTAAGATCTTCCTTGTACTTGTATATGATGAATACCTCCCTAGTTAAGAGGGAGTGTTGGAAAATGTAACTAGGTTTGGTCTTCATTAATGTATTTGAGTCATCATGTAAAGTACTTGTCAAAAAAATAAAGAAAAAGTTATTATTATTATTATGACTTATTAAAGCATGGGTTTCATGCTTGGGTCATCATGTTTTAGGTCAAAGTCCTCATTGAGGACTTCTAGGATTTATTCTAATTTAATAGAGTCATTGTACTTTTAAAGATACTTTCTTGGGCTTTTGAAATGTAAAAAGATTTAGTATTGAGTAAAAAATGAAATATGTTACCTCCACACCAAGTCGGCCTCAAGGAGGGCTATACTACCTCACCTAAAGGCTATAAAAGAAGAATTTGGGAGAGAACATCTCAAGCAAGTCCGATATCTCTCTCTAAGCCGGAAAAAGTGCGAAGTGAAGGAAGAGGGCTAAAGAAGTGTGAGTTTGGTTAAGGTGTGAGAAGAAAGGAAAAATTGAAATTTTGGTGCATCTCTCTCTCTCCCTCATGCCCTAGATTGGAATATCGAAGTTATCTTATTGATGTCATTGCCAGTTGTTGCATGTTGCTGCTATTAGAACAAGTATAGGTCGAAGTTGTTGTCGTTGGGTGTTGCTTCCCTGGGAAGTTGTATTGGGCCAAGATCGAAGTTCCTAAGTCAAGATAAAAGTACTTTAGCCAAGATTGAAGTCTCCAAAGCAAGTTCAAAGTTACTGGGTTGAAGAAAGTGTTGCATAGTAGTGCTACTGTTGTTGCTGCTACCAGCTCAAATAGGATCATCTGCAAAGGAAGGAGAAGGCTGACTTGGTGTGGAGGAAAGTTTGTGTCAAGGTCTATAGTCTTGGATTATCTCATGAAAACTATTGAAGGAAGAATTACTGACTGGGTTTTCCCGTAGAGAGGGGTTTTTCCTTGGTATGTGCCTATATCTGGTGTCCATTGATTTATTGCTTTGGTAATTGCTTGAAGAACTAAAAGGAAATCTAATAAGAAATCAAGAAAATTACAAAAAATGATTAAGTATAAGAAAATATTTTTGCCTTTTTTATTTTCTAACATTTCCATCATGAATTTGATTTTCAATGTTTTAAAAAAGAAGAAGAGAAAAACGAAGAGAAAGAAGAAGAGTATGAACATGGACATGATAATCGAACTTATATAGCTTGGATAGAAAAGCTCAATATTTTTTTCTATTGGATGGCTTATCATGTGGTTAGGTGGCCAAGAGACTTGGTTTTCCAATGGGCAAGTTGAGGCCACCTAACTTGTTTTATGTGGTTGTAACTTGCTTATTAATTAATCAATAAACAAGTTACAACTACATAAAACAATTGTAGAGTTGAGGCTTCTATGATCCATATCAAGTTTATGAGAGATTTTTCGGCGAAAATCACATGAGAAACCATTTGTCAAAGCGTTTCGAACCAACTAGTGTGGTTCATCGCCAGGACAAGTTGAAGAAACAGATCCAGCTTAGCACGTTAAATAATCTGAGTAGAGTCTCCAAAGGCTAAATTGATTAACGACTAATTTTGACTTTAGGACCCAAGTCAAATTTTAATTATTAATTAATATTATTATTATTATATTTTTTATGGAGAACAAGTTAATTAGGTTAAAAATAATTAAATAAATAAAATAAATTAATGGTTGGTTAAAAATAATTTTATTTACTTAAATGTATTAATTAATATGTATATACGTATATTATATATTATATCATATATTTAGTTGTCTAAGATAAATTAGGATTAATAAAAGTATATAAATAAATAAAATAATTTATGTTATTAAAAAAGTAATTTATTGTTTATTAAATTATTTATTAGATTATTATATATAGATATATATATATAATATAATAATAATTATTTATATATATATATATATATTAATAATTGAAAATTAATAATACTAGGTTGGTTAAGTAACGTTAGTATTAATAAAAATATTAAATAAATAAAATATTTTAATGGTTAGTTTTAGAAAGGTAATTATTTGTTTATTAATTATTTATTAATTTTATTAATATTATATTTATTTGAATATATAGTAATATATTATGTATTTAATTCAAAATTATAAATTAGGTTAAAAAAAATAAAAATAAATAATAAATAATAAATAAATAAACAAAAAAAAAAAATAATAATAATAATAATTAAAAAAAAAATAAGAGGCGAGAAAATAATATTCAGTAAACAAAAAAATAATAATAATAATAACAAAAATAAAAATAAAACATTATATATATATATAGATATAATAAGAGCCCAAAAAACGAGGAGGGGGCCGAACAAACGACTAGGAAGAGAGTGCTGGAATCCAACGCCTACTGATTTTCCAGCCATCCTCTCTATTGAGATTGCTCGACCTCTTTTCAATCTCAAGAGCTTCCCTAAATTTCCGATGATAGAAGTGCAAAACCTTAGCAATAACACTAGCCGCCTCAATGCAAACATGATGATTGGTTTTTTCTACATGTTCAGCTAAAGCAGAGATCTTAGCTCTTCTATGCTTAAGGTCAGCTGCATGCTCACTAATCCTTTGATTAATGGAGCGACCGGTCTCACCAATATAGGGGGTCCCACAGGAGCAGGGGATAATATAAATCCCTTTCATATCCTTGGGGTCGATAGGATCCTTTACTGATCTGAGGGACGAATGAATGGTGTTAAGGGGCCTAAAGGTCACAGGGACACTAAGCATCTTGAGAATCCTTGCAATCTTATGAGTGGTCCCCTGAACAAATGGAAGATGGACTCCTGGAATCCGTTCCTTCGGTTCCCTTTTAGACAGAGAATTCTTGGTGGCTTTAAGGAAAGCCTTCTGACCCAAGTATCTACTATAACCATTCTCAACGAAGACATCAAGGAGATGGGATTTTTCTTTCTCAAAACTCTTCTTATCCGAGATCCTTAGCGCCCGAGTAGCAAGGGTATTGAGAACACCCATCTTTTGAGCTGGGAAATGGTGGGAACTGGCATGAAGATACTGCTCTGTATGCGTTTTCTTCCGAAAAACTTGGTGGGTGAGGGAACCATCACTACTCTTAGAAATAAGAATATCAAGGAACATGAGGCAACCATCAAATTCCTGCTCCTTAGTGAACTTAATGGCTGAGGATTGATTGTTGAGATGCTCGAAGAAAAGATCTAATTCTTCTTGGCCATGAGACCAAATGACATTGGTGTCATCCACATACCTTTTCCAGAGCTTTGGCAAGAGTCGGGAAGAACTTAGAGCCTTGGACTCAAAATATTCCATAAAAAGATTAGCAACAACAGGAGATAGGGGGGAGCCCATGGCGACCCCACAGGTTTCCCTGTTCACTTGCATCCCTATTAAGGAGGC